>PVKM010010927.1:0-34079 GCA_004027735.1 Carollia perspicillata
AGGAAAAATGCAATATATACATACAATCCACTGGATCTATAGAGCATCAGCTTCTGCTTTTGTAAAAGGAAACGATGACGATTTCACATAAGCAGCTAAAACGCAATGATGCCGGAGAAGGCTGAGGACAAATCCAGGCTTATTAGAAGTGCTCAAACAATGTTAACACAGCGAGAAGTTCAACATACTCAGCCTGATATTTAAATTTCTGTATAAAATCTTAAAACTTTTTGTCTGAAAAAGGAACTCAATACACTAAAACAGAAGCCACAGACAGAAAAAATATTTGCACAACAAATATTGGACTGGAATATGACTGAGAAATACAGTGAAGAAGAAGCATTCAATAGTGATGAGGGAGGTTTAACCGAGGGTGGCTTCCCTTACAGAGACCAATACAATGCTATGACATTGTTAGTACTTACTTGATTTGAACTGATTAATTTTAAAAACAAAACTAACAATTCTAGGGACAAAAAGCCACTCTACCTCCAGCTGATAACAATTATGGACCACTATTTTTAATGAAATTTTAAAAAATTGGATGAAAATATTTAAGATACATTAGGGCACCTGGGAATTTAGTTTCTCACATAACAGAACACATACTGAATATCTGAAAAGAAACATATTTTGTAGCCAGGACATAATAAATGTTCAGCTATATGCTACTTGTGATTTCAAAAACTATCCAAATACCGACTACGGGAGAGAATAAAATCCTTGTAAAAATGTTCAGTCACGCGGCTTTACTAAAGTCTGAAGCGTTGAAAACAGAGCTAGTCACATAGTAAGTACATGAAGCAATTTTGCTGCTTCTGGTTTAAATCACTGTGGTGAGTTTTAGAAACAAATCCTCTACAAACAAAATGGGCTTTCTTAGAGTGACAGGGCAGTTTATCAAGGAGATATGACCAGATAAATCATATTTAAGGGTACACTTTCTCTTTCCCGCAGATTTTCTAAAGGTCAGAGAAATAAGTTTGTTTGGAGTTTCTTGAATCTTGCTGTGCTTCACACACTTTGCTCCCCCGAGTGAGCATTTTGTAGCCTCTTCTGCATTCTGACACCCTGGAAACCCAGATAGTTTTTTCCCAGGCATGCCCCATGTGAATACCTTTACTGCTTGTATTGCTCTTTTGAACGAGAAAAATATTTCCCAAAGATCTGTGCTGCAGGGGATATTCTTAAAACAACCGAAGATCATGGTGGATAACCGCAGGGCTTCAGGGGCAAGAAAGTGGACTCTGTGGGTGCAGAATAATCGGCCCCCTGAAGAAGCCCATGCCCCAGTCACTGGAATCTGTGATGTTCCTTTGCATGGCAATGGGACATTGCAGACATGACAAAAAGTCAAGGATCTTGAAGTGGGGAGATTACTTTGGATTATCTGGGTGAGCCCAATCACATGCGTTCCCACACAATGGAATATTATTTAGTCTTTAAAAAGATGAAAATTCACTTCCGGCCAAGATGCAGGCATAGGTACTTATACTTTGCTTCCCCACACAATCAAAAGAAGGAGAACAACAGATTTAAAAACAACCAGAACTGCCAGAAAATCAAAACTGACAGTGGAAGTTTTGTCAAACTTCCATGGAAGTCTGACAACCAAGGAGTTAAAAAAGAGACATTCATCCAGACTGGTAGGAGGGGCAGAGGCGGGCAGCCAGATAGGAGAGGATGCATGGTAAGGCAGCAGCTGTCAGAGCAGGTGGGTGAGGCAGCAGCCATAACCCAGGGTTCCAGTGCAGGGAAATGAAGCCTCAAAAACTTATCTGTAAAAACCTTTGGGGGTTGCAGCGGCAGGAGAAATTCCCAGCCTCACAGGAGAGCACCCTGGAGAGACCTGCGGGGTCCTAGAACATACACAAACCCATCTATAGGGAAAATAGACTCAGTCAGGCTCCCTCACCCAGATGTTCAGGTGACTGTGGCTTGGCAATGTTCATGTGGCCTTGAGTGAGGCTCAGATGCATCAAATGAAGCTCTGTTATATAACTAGAAGGTCAGTATTCACACCTTGGTGGCTTTGTGTGCAGTTAGTATGTAAAGGAGTCGGGACTTCCCGTGGTGCAACTCCCGCTTGAAGTGCACATGTATCGCCCCACCCCCAAACAAAGGCATGTCAGACATCCCAGCAGCTCCACATATATTCTTCCATGAGCCTGAATCCCATGTGAACCTGCTCAGTCTTGAATGGCTCCAGGATACCCTACACCCGGGAATCAGCACCAGAAGGGCCCAATATGCTTATGGGTAGCAGGGGAAGTGACTGAAAGCAGGCGAGAGGCGAGCAAGCAGCATTGTTTCCTCTCTGACTATTCCCCACATACAGCACATCAATGCAGTGAAGTGGGATGCCCCACCCTGGCGAATACCTAAGGCTCCACCCTTTGCAATGTAAGAGATGTGCCAAGACAAATAAATATGCCCCAAATGAAAGAACAGATCAAAACTCCAGAAAAAGAATTAAGTGATGAGGGGATAGAGGACCTATTAGATGCAGAGTTCAGAACATTGGTAATCAGGATGCTCATAGAAATGGTTGAGTATAGACACAAAATAAAGGAAGAAGTGAAGGCTATACAAAGTGAAATAAAGAAAAATATACATGTAACCAACAGTGAAGGGAAGGAAACCAGGACTCAAATCAATGATTTGGAATAGAAGGATGAAATAATCATTCGACCAGAGCAGAATAAAGAAACAATAATTCAAAACCATAAGGAGAGGCTTAGGAACCTCTAAGACAACTTTAAATGTTCCAACATCTGAATCGTAGGAGTGCCAGAAGGAGAAGAAAAAGAGCAAGAAACTGAAAACTTATTTGAAAAAAATGGAGAACTTCTCATATCTGGTGAAAGAAATAGACTTCCAGGAAGTCCAGGAAGCTCAGAGAGTCCCAAAGAAATTGGACCCAAGTAGGAACACACCAAGGCACATCATAGTTACATTAGCCAAGATTAAAGATAAAATGAGAATCTTAAAAGAGAAAAGAAGACAGTTACCTGTAAAGGAATTCCCATAAAACTATCAGCTGATTTCTCAAAAGACATCTTTCAGGCAGGAAGGGGCTGGAAAGAAGTATTTGAAGTCATGAAAGGCAAGGACCTATATCCAAGATTACTCTATCCAGCAAAGCTATCATTTAGAGTGGAAGGGCAGATAAAGTGCTTCTCAGATAAGGTCACTTATATGAACTTCTTTATATGAAAGCCCTTATATGAAATGTTAAAGGGACATATCTGAGAAAAAGAAGATCACAAGTATGAACAGTAAAATGACAACAGACTCAAAACTATCAACAACTGAACCTAAAAAACAAAAACAAACTAAGCAAACAACTAGAACAAGATCAGAAATGGAGATCCATGGAGGGCTATCAGTGGGGAGAGGGAAGAAAATGTACAAGGAATAAGAAGCATAAATGGCAGGTACAAAATTGACAGGGGGAGGTTAAGAATAGTATAGGAAATGCAGAAGCCAAAGAAATTTTATGTATGACTCATGGACATGAACTAAGGGGACGGGGATTCTGATGAGAGGGGGGTGTAGGGCAGAGGGGGATAAAGGGAAGAAAAAAATTGGACAACTGTAATAGCATAATCAATAAAATATACTTAAAATATAAATAAATAAATAAATGATGAAAGTCCTTCAATATGTGACAACATGGATGAACTATAAGGATATTTTTCAAAGTGAAATAAGTCAGTTACAGAGGGACCAATACTGTATTATTCTACTCCTATGGAACATCTAAAACAGGCAAACTCATAGAAGCAGGGAATGGAATGGTGGTTGACAGGGACTGGGGAGGGGAAAATGAGGAGCTGGTATTCAACGGGCATAAAATTTCAGTTACACGAGATGAGTACATTCTAGAAATCAGGTGTACAGTATCGTGCCTATTGTTAATAATACTATATCCTATACTTAAAATTTATTCAAAAAGTACTTCTCGTGTTACGTGGAAGAGGAAGACAGGAAGGTAGACAAGATAGCAGTGTGAAAAAAAGTTCATGTTTCGGTGCTGCTAACGTAGGGAGCAAGGTGCAAAGACTAGAGAGAGGCCTATGGTAAAAAAAAAAGACCCCCACTGAAAGCCAGCAAGGAAATGGAAACTTCAGTTCTACAAATCCATGGATCTGAATTCTGACAACACCCATGTGGACTGGGACCATTTCCCTGGTGGATCCTTGGAATATAAGGATGCTGTCCTGCCCATACCTTGCTCTTAGCCCAGTGACAGTTGTGTTGGACTTCTGACCTACAGGACTATAATATAATCAATGTGTGTTATTTTAAACCATTACATTTGTGGCAGTTTATTACTGCAGCAAAATAAAATGAATACAGACTCAAACCCTGGCCTCCTACCCCTTACTCTGTAGGAATTTGGACAAGTTACAGAATATCTCTGAGCCTCAATTACCTCATAAATAAAATGGTGATAATAATACTATATGTCTTAGATGGTTATGAGAATAAAATCATAGATATATAAAACATTTCATACCATACCTAGCATACAGTAAAAGATTAATTAATATTAATTATGATGTTACTACATGGAATCAACATTAAAAAGCATACATGAGAAAACCTCAGTATAAATAAAATCTGTGAAACACTAATTAATTTCTTTGTCTCAGGCCTACTCACTTAGTACATTCACATGATCTTTGAACCTCCAAGAGAACATACACTCTGCAGTGTTTTCCAAAAGTTTTCACTGGGAAACCTTATGTTATAAAGAATCTTCTGTACCTCTAGGAGCATGCTTTGAGAAAACATTGGGCAAAATTTTGAGAACCCACATAAAATGCAAATATCTTTTGGAAACGGCAATATGTTAAGCCACTATTTATGTTGTTGGTACAGGAATACAAATATTTAACAACTTATATGTGATGCAAGTATAGTATATAAGTAATATTTATGGTCTATGTTGACAAAAACCTTTTCTGGAATTTCCTTTAAAGTTAAAGGGCCAGTAGTGTTGATTATCATATCAGTCACTACTACATTAAGTAAAAAAAAAATTCTGCCTGGCAAAACATCATTCATGGGCCCAGGAAGTCTAGAGATTTCTGTGTGTTCAATTCAGAAGTAATATGGAAGGAAGATTTCATTCCTAAGATTATTTAAGACTCAAGGATTCAGATGATCTCGAGAAACTGGAAGATTTTGTCCTGGTGTACAATGTGTTCTCTTTCAAAGTACATCGATGATACAATATACGTTACATAGATTTGGAAACAACTAATGAAAAAGATTCTCTGCGTTCCATTGGCAAAAGTCAGTATTCTAGACCCACGGAGTGGCTGTTAGCCACACACTAAACATTCCTTTCCTGTTTAGATGTTTTTCTTCCTGAACTTCCCTAATTCATGCTTTTAATAATGGGCTGTTAGTAGCTTTGGGGGATCATATGACATTTAACATACAGATCAAATTGACAGACTTTTTCAATAGCAATAAAAGACACATGATGCTACTAATGTTTAATTTTTGGTGTAAACTTGCCTGAACTATGGGGATACCCAGACATTTGATGAAAAATTATTCTGGGTGAATCTGTGAGTGTGTTTCTGAACTGTTAGACTGAGAAAAGCAGACTGTTCTCCCTAATGTGAGTGATCCTCACCCAGTCAGTTGAAAGCCTGAATAGAATAAAAAGGCTGAGTACAGACAGAACTCCTTCAGCCTGACTGTTTGAGCTGGGATATTGTCTTCTGCCACCCTCAGTCTCCAATTGAAACAGGCTCTTCCTGGCTCTCAGGTCTGCCAGCTGTTAGAATGAAACTTTAAACCATTGGCTTTCCTGTGTCTCTAGCTCTTGGGATTTATTAGCTTCTATAATTGCATGAGCCAGTTCCTTATGATAACCTATGATCTCTACATAATACCTCTACATAATATGTATATAGATAGAAAGAAATTACATACATATTTATAGTTTTTCTGAAAACTCTCTAATATATATTTTGATACTGAGAGAGGTTTTAGAATTTCAAGGATGAAGTTTCAAATTGATTCTGGGGCTTTTGGAATAGATTTAAATATGCTTACAACTCTATTTCCAGTAGTAAAGTCAGCAGTGACAGACCACAGACTGAATCTGTAATGGGGTACGTAGGACCAGAGGTCCCTTGAAAACAGAGAAGACCTCAGGTCCAGGGGAACCCCCCTCATGCCAAGAAAAGTCCTGGGAGTGAGGAGAGCTGCCGAGGCAGCAAGTTAAAGCAGCCCATGCCTTCCCAAAGGGGCAGAAGGAGGCTGCTGCTCAGGGCAAATTGTTAAAAAAGACAACGTGGCTACGCGAACATGTGCCTACAGAGCTTCTCATGACATAGCCCGGGCTGGAGGGCAGGAGCTCATACAGCACCTGAGTGAGCTTCAGGGGCCAGATGACCCGCCCTGGACAAACAGATGCCTCTGCACCTGTGTGTGACTAGGAGACATTTGCCCTCATTGAAAATGACAGCTGAAAGAGGATCAAAGACTTGGGGGGGCTGACAAAAATGTCAGACACTGATGCACCACAGGAAAAGCTGGACACTCCCACTGGCTTCCCGTGCACATGGAATTTAAGAGGGCCTTTTTAAAGCAAAGGCACAGAAAGGCTCTTGCTTACATGCTTGGCACAGAAAAGTTCTCTTGGTATGGGGGTTTGGGGTACAGGGCTTTGGAGCTTGGTGCAAGCTCTCTCTCTGGAATTTTGGCATTTGGATGTTTTGGGCCTCTGGCCCTGCTCCCTGCATGGACAGGAGTGCTTATTGGACCAGGCAGATATCAGGCTCACCAGGTACTTAGACCCCTCATGGATGGAAGCATACTCCTAGAGGCAGGCTCCCACCCTGCGACATGTACCTCCCTGGGCTCCACACTCTGGGACACTATGAACGAGTGTAACGTGGCACTTGGTTCCTGTGCCACCATGTGGAAACTGAGAGTAGCACACCCCAGATCCTGAAGGAGAGAGCTGCTGCAAGAAGATGGCAACTCTGAAACCCATGAGTGCACACTCCAGCGAGCATGGAGATCTGTTTGCGTGACTGGCTGATGGACAGATAAGAAAATGAGGAACTTCTAGGCATGGTTTTGGCTTGTGGTCTTTTGGGGAGCAAGAGAAGTTCTGGGTCTCGTGGAGAGAAGGGCTCAGAGCTGGAGTGCTCTCAGTGCCCCCCAAGTTGGAACCCTGTTAATAAAAACCTGTTTCCATCAGCACAAATTATTGTATCATATAGAAGTGTGACAAGCAGCCAAATTCCAGTCTGCATGATTACAAATTGACAATAGAGATATGCAAAATATCATAATTGGCTACTCCTAATCAAACACTTATGTGAAGCAAGAAGGTGAGTGATCATGTATATGATACTTTTGGACATTATGTACATTTCAAAGTAGATAGATAATAGATAGATAGATAGATAGATAGATAGATAGATAGATAGATAGATAGATAGACTGTCTGTAGAAATAATTATTGTGAATTTTCCAGAATAGTGAGATGTCTCACAAAAAAATCTCTGGCAAAAGGCCTGAAAGTCAATGTGAATGCTTTGATAAGGACCTATCTAGAATATTGCTGGAGCACAATAATGTTTGATGAAACTGAAGAGCTAAATTTAGGTAATGTAAATTTCAAGTGTCAGGTGAATAAGGTGCTTGGATATAATTAAGTAAATAAATTTTTACTTGGTGAATAAATAATAAAATAAATAAAGTAAATAAAAAAAAGACTAAGTTAACCAAGTACATAAAAGACTGCTTAGCAGAATGCTAACATGATCAAACTTGGAGTTTTAGCAAAGTTTCATTGTAATCTTTTAGAGTAGGATGATAGTGGAAAGAGCAGGAATGTAGCAAACACCAGAAAGCTGCAGAGATCTAGGAATCTATATTAAAAACCTGAAAGTGTGCATTGGCAGAAGGGATTAAAGAGATAAGGGAAAGTGGAAGGTAGTCACACAGCTAATTAGTCCAGCACTCTAAAAAGAATAACAAGATTCCATCAACTTTGTCAACGGAATTGTTGGAGATAAATCACAGACTTAGATTCTGGGCCACTTTGATAATGAGGAATGCCATGAAAGAGACACTGGAGTCAAGAATAGAAACAGAGTTATGTTCTCATTTTTGTCCCTCCTCAATGGGAGACAGGGCATAAGGAGAGGAGGACAAACAATTATTTCAACTTTGTGCACATTAAATTTGAGTTACCCAACTGTCAATAATGCTAGGGGTGTTAAGGTACAGAAACAAATTTAAATTTAGGCCATTTAAAAGTTGTATGAAAAGAATTGTCAAGAAGTAATATATGTAATGTTTGTAAATATAAAATATAGCCAAGGAAAGACATTGGGGGCAATCTTTTGGAAATCTTTGTGTACTCTCATAGGCCATGGAAAGCTGTCTCAGACATAAACTCTTCTCAGTAAACAATGGTTCACTGATCTGAAACATATAAAGAACTATGGTGAACACAAGAAAGGCATGTATTAGTAACCTCTTCACTTATCTCAGAATCACTTTATTAACCTCAAACTAGATCACTGAATTATTTTCTCTCTTCTATCTGTCTCTGTCTGTCTCTCTTTCTCTTCATGTACTATGAAAAATAGAGACATTTATTGAAGAAGATACAAGATACAAGAAACATTGTACATAGGACAATGACACCTTAGTCCCCTTCAAAGTAGGTACCTTGGGACCTTACACAACTCTCCCAGTGTCTCTTCCACTGTCCAAAATGCTGCAAAATCCTTTCTTGGAATCACCATCCATTGCTGCATCATATTTTCCTGAATCTCATCCATGGCCTGAAATCTGTTCCTTTTCAAAGGTTATTTTAGTTTTTGGAAAAGCCAGAAGTCACAGGACACCAAATATGGACTGCAAGGGGGCTGAGTCACCTGGGTGATTTGATGTTTTACCAAAACACTGCATGAGGTGATGTATGAGCGAGCATGTTGTCATGATGAAGCTGCCGATGACCAGAGCTGTGGCTCTTTTCATTGTATTGCATCTCTCAACCAACAAAGAACATTGAGGTAGTACTCCTTATTAATTGTTTGGCCTGGAGAGCATACTCGTGATGGACAACACCTTTCCAATCAAAAAACACAGTTAACATGGTCATCATCTTGCTGCGATCTTGCTGAACCTTTGGGCATGAAGAACCAGGTGACCTCCCTTGGGATGACCAGGCCTTCATTTCCAGACCGCAGCCACAGACCCACAACTCATCTCTGGTTATACCTTCTTGAAGTAATCTGGTTCATTGGTAGTGGTTTGAATCAAGTCATTAGCAACTGCAGCACGATGTTCCTCCTGCTCTGTTAGCAGAAGCCACAGAACAAATTTTGCCATGACGTGCTTCATGCCACACCAAGATCCTGCATCAAAATCTCATACACAGTAGTTCTTGGAGTTCCCAGATAAGCTTCTGGTTCTTGCACTGTCAGTTGCTGATCTTTCTTGATTGTAGCCCACACACATTCTGCATTCTCAGGTGTTCTGCTTATTGCAGGTCTCCCAGAATGTGGATCACTTTCAACAGATTCTCGACCATCTTTAAAGCATTTGTGCCTCACGTTTATGTGCACCACACTCATCGCATCATCACTGAAATCCTTCTGAATCATCAGAACAGTTTCCACAGAGGAATGTTCAAAGCTCAACACAAAATTTGATGCAGATTCGTTGTTCTACTCACTCATTTGAATGAGATGACCACGCAGTACACATGCTCACTCAGTAGTGTCTACCACACCCACTGAGTAGTACAGTGAAGTCATCATTGTTCACACATGTCCATTCCAGTCCATTCTCCATGCACATTGATTTCATCAATGTTCAGCAAACTGTTGTTGTTAGATTAACCATGGCTGGACTTTTTTTGGACAGACCTCATACACAGAATATAGATTAGAGAATAGGATATACACATATTCTCTAATAAAAGGCACTATTTAAGACACAAATCTCATTATATTAAAGTACAATAATAGGCATTAGGATAGGATATAGTATCTTCGTATAGACTTTTATTAAGAAAATTAAGTTTAATAAGCTTAAACTTTAATTGGACTGAAAATTGATGGCTAGATTTTCATCAGAGGAGTAAAAACCTACATAAATGTTGTTACCTCAGGTCCACTCAATCCCAGGAGGAGGACAAAGTGGAGAGGCACGGGACACACTCTAGTCACAGGGACATTTTTAAAGCAAGTATCCGCTACGAAAGAAATGAAGACTAGGATTTAGCACAGATTTAGCTGCAACATGAAAATAGCCAGAAAAACATTCAAACCAATTAAGGTAAAGATTGACTAATGTTCAATTTTACCAGATAAGAAAAATATAAACCAGTCCTACATCTTTTTAATTGGTTGCCACACAGCAGCATTTAAAACTGAATACTGTAAATGTGAACCTATCTAGATCTTTATTTTCTTATCTACCGAGTTTCTTTAACAATATCTATTAAGGCAAATTCTGACTTGTTCAAAAGGACTTCACTAAATTCCTTCTGGAGCCTGTGGGTTAGTTCAAAGGAACCACTTCATCTCTAGCTAGGGCAACTGAGAACATTGACTCTTTATAAGAATCATCATGCAAGTGATATATATATCTCTTTATCTGAAAATGAAAATAACTCAAAACACAGTCCTTATTTCAGATAAATGTGTTCAATCACACACACATTGAGCATATCAATGATATTATTGAGTTCTAACAATTTAAGCTTTGTTAGTATGTACAAGGAGCTAGATAAAGATGGAATATGTGTTTTTAAAAGATCATACACACATATCAATGTTGTTTTTCTAAACAAGAAAAAAACTACAAAATAAAATTTAATATTTTACAGCACCAAAAATCAAATTACATTCTGAAGAATAAATCTAATATCAGTAAGATCTCTATTTCAAAAATTATAGAGCATTTTTGACTAAAATTAAAGATCTAGCAAATGGAAATTAATGCCAAATTTTATGTATTGGAAAACTCAGCATTATAAAGCCATCAGGTCTACCCAAATTGATCTATATACTTCATGAAATCCCAAGAAACATCTTAGTCAACTGAGATGTGAGTATATCAATTAGAAAATTAATTTTTGAATTTACATGAAAAAGCAAAACACTTTTTTTATGGTCAGGTCAATCTCAAAGAAGAACAACAAAATGAGGGTGCTTGTACTACCAGATATCAAGATTTACTCTAAATAAGTCTAGAGTAATTAAACTAATGTGGTATTGGCTAAGAATAAACAAATTTGTAATTTCTCTATTAGACATAGGGAAGAATGCAGAAACACTGGAATAAGTGGTCTTTTCAGTAAAATGATGCTCAGATAATTGGCTATATGCATGGACAAAATAAATACTCTCACCAATCACAAAAATCAATTTCAGATGGATTAAAGATCTAAATATAAAACATATAACAATAATGTTGTAGAAGAAAACATGAGGCTATCATTAGCATAAGTAATTTTTAGAAAAAATAAATAAGGTACTAAAAGTAATTCAGAGATATAACTAAACTCTTAATTGGATATATTGGGATGACATTGGTTAAAACATACAGATTTCAAAAGTACAACTCTATAACACATCACATACATACTGTAACATGAGTTCACCACCCAAAATCAAGTCTCTTTCCAACACCTTTTATCCCCCTTTTGGCCTCTTCCACCTTCCCATTTGGCAAAGGCCATACTGTTGTCTATGCCTGTTTTTTCCTTAACCCCTTTACCTTTTCCAGCCAATCCCCCAAACCCCGTCTCTGTGACAGCTATTCTCCATGTCTAATGAGTCTGTTTCTATTTTGTTTGTTGAGTTTTAAAAAGTGCACACACCTGGGCAGCCTCAGGTGACTTTTTTTATTGCATTAAATATACATATATAAACATTATATATAAATTTATATAAAATACAAATATAGTATATTTAGATATAATTTATATTTGTATTAAATTAATTTAAATTCATATTAAATTAATTTATATTTAATTTATATATATATAAGCAGGCCCTAGCTGGTGTAGCTCAGTGGACTGAGTGCTGGCCTGAAAACCAATGGGTTGCCAGCTCGATTCCCAACCTAAGGCACATGCCAGGGTTGAGAGCCAGGTACCCAGTAGGGGGTGCATGGAGGCAACCACACATTGACATTTCTCTCTCTCTCTTTCTCCCTCCCTTCCCCTCTCTCTAAAAATAAATAAATGAAGTCTTTAAATACACATATATATAACATAATCATTGCCATTTTAACCATTTTAAGTGTACAATTTAGTGGCATTACACCCATTCACATTGCTGTACTGCCATTCACCATCCATCTCTAGCACCCTTTCATCTTCCCATACAAAACTCCATACCTATTGAACAGTGAGACCCAATCTCCCCCAGCATCCAGTCCCTGGTAATCACTGCTCTACTTTCTATCTCATTAACTTGGCTATTCTAGGCATGTCATGTAAATAGAATAACACAATAATTTTCCTTTTGTGTATGTCTTATTTCGGTTAGCATAATGTTTTGAAGATTCATTCATGTGACAGCATGTGTCAAAATTTTTATTTCTTTTTAAGGCTGAACAATGTGAAGTGATCTTTTTAAATTGTTGACGCTTTTGTATTCCTTAATTGACTTTTCTTTCTTCAAATAACTAAACTTTAAAGGTCAAATCTAGGTTAATAGTTCTTAAGCTTTTGTGAGTATGAGATTCCTTTGAGAACTTAACTGAAAATTGTTATACCTGTAAAAAAATTACACACACACACAATTGCAGAGCATAAAACCATCCTTAGATCTTTAGGTAAGTTCCCACTGAATTAGTCAGAAGAGTATATGAATAAAGTAGTAGGCAAAAGCCCAGTGCTTAGAAATTAATCATAAATCTATCTTCCATACCCAAACATCTAAATGAACTGAACGTAGTCTTCAAACACCAAATGATCATCTAAGAATCTTACATTGTGCATTAAAGATAAACAGGAAAATTCCAACTCATTCATCATTGTCAATTTCATCATCATCATCATCCAAAGAAAGATACACTTTCTAAGAAAGAAAGAGAAAAAGCATTTTGAATTAAACAAAACTTGCAAAGGGTTATACACAGTATGATTCCAAAACTATAACTGAGTGGTGTACACTTGTGTATAATAAAAATCAGACAGATGGAGGAAAAGATATAAATAACATAGTCTAGCTTTATCTATAATGTATGAGTAAAATTTTAAATATATATGAGCCCAATCACAAGGATCCTCAAAACTGGGAAGCAAGAATGTCAAAGACAGCAGAAGGTGGTGTGGCAATAAAAAAACAGAAGACAAGACAGTGTGATACAGGACCATGATCCAAGGAATGAAGGGAGCCTCGGGAAACTGGGAAAGGCAGGGGGAAAGAGTGCCCCCTAGAGCCTCCAAAAGGAAACACCTTGACTTGAGCCCAGTGCAAAACATTTTGGATTTTATGACCTCCTGTGAGATGAGTTTGTGTTTTTTTAAACCACTAAGTTTGTAGTAATTTGTTACAAAAACAATGAGAAACCAATATATATTCTATGCTACCTTGATTGATTTTTGGATGTTAAATCAAGCTCAGACTCCTGTGATAAATCTCCCACCAGGTTTGTACATCTTTTTACATGTTGCTGGATTCAGTTTGCCAGTATTTTGTTGAGGTCTTCTGCATTAATATTTATGATAGATTTCTTTAGTGTAAGTTTTGTTTTGGGGGTAATATTTTTTGGTCTTCTGTATTATTCTTTTTCTGTTTTCTGTCTCAGGGTAATCTTGTAGAGTGAATTGGGAAGTATTCCCTCCTCTTATATTTTTTGGAAGAGTTTATGAAAAATTGTTGTTAATTACTCTTTTAAATGTTTGTTAGAATTCACCAATAAAGTAATCTGGACTTGGCTTTTCTCTCTTGGATTTATTTAAAACTTATTATTACTAAGTCAGCTGTGTTTGTATAGGTCTATTGACACTATTTGTATTGTTTGAGTCAGTTTTGACAGATTCTGTCTTTCTAGGAATTTGTCCATTTTATGTTATTTAATTTGTTGGCATACAAGTAGTTGGTATTTCTTATTATTCACTTTATTTCTGTAAAATCAGTAATGGTGTTTCCTCTTACACTGATAACTTTAGTAATTTGAATCTTCCATTTTCTTTTCTTGGTCAGTCTAACTAAATTTGTCTATTAAAAAAATATTTTCAAAGAACCCCTTTGGTTATATTGACTTTCTCCATTATTTTCTTAATACCTGTCTCATTAATTTCTGCACTAACCTTTATTCTTTCTGCTTGTTTAGGGTTTAGTTTGTCCTTTTTTTTCTAGATTCTTAAGGTAGAAATTTAGGTTATTGAACTTACATCCTTATTGTTTTAATATGATCATTTACAGGGGTAAATTTTCCTTTAACCACTGCTATTGCAGCATCCCACGAGTTCTGATAGATTGTGTTTTATTTTCATTTCATAGTGTTTTCTAATTTACTTTGTGGGTTCTTCTTGGCTTCCTTATTTAGGAAAGTGATGTTTAACTTCCATACATTTATGAATGTCTCAAATTTTTAGGCTCATCTATATTTAAATTAATTTAATTTTGGTCAAAGAACTTACTTTGTCCTCCAATCCTTTTAAATGCATTGAATTTTACTTTATGGCCTAACATAAGGTCTGTCCTACAAAATATCTCACATGCGCTTGAGAGAAATGTACACTCTGCCGTGGAAGGGGGTGCTTTGCAGATGTCTGTCATCCCCACCAGGTCTGTAGTGCTGTTTACATCACCAATTTCTTACTTGATCTGCTAATTATTCTATTCATTATTGAAAGTTGGATACTGAAATTCCCAATAACCTTCTTTACTTACTTATTTCTCCTTTTAATTATGTCAACTTTTGCCTTTCTGAGTTTTGGGGCGCTGTTGATAGGTGCATATGTATTACTAATTGTCATATCTTTCCGATAGTTTGACCTTATGATAACATGTCTTTCCTTTTCTCTGAAATGACTTTTGTCCCCGAGTTTATTTTGTCTGTTTTTCCCCCACATTTTATTGTTGTTCAAGTACAGTTGTCTCCATTTTCCCCCCACCACTCCCTGCAGTAACCATCCCCACTTCCCACCCTTGATCCTACCCCCCTTTGCTTTTTTAGTGTAGCTACTTCAGCACTCTTTTGGTTAGTGCTTGCCTGCAAATATTTCCTTTTCCTTTTAGTCTATTTATGTCTTTGAATCCAAAGCACATATTCTATAGGCAATATGTTCATTCTGCGAACATCACTCTTTTGACAGGTGTTCAACCCACTTACATTCAATGTAATTGCCGATGAGGCAGAATTTAAATTTATCCTTTTGCTACTTGTTTTCCTTATGTCTTAGCTTTTTCCCTCTGTTTCTTGATTCTTACCTTTTATTTTTGTTAAGTGTACTTTTCTAGTGTACTTTTAAAATCTACTTATTGTTTATTTTACAATATTTAAGTTATTTCCATTGCTCTGGCAATTATAATTACTCTAAAACAACTAAATTTAATACAATCTACTTGATTAATGCTAACTTAATTTCATTAATATGCACAAACTTCTAAAATACTCCCCTCCTTCTCCCTCCTTTGTACAAATGCACATCCGTATATATTATAAGCCCATTAATACAGTTTTATATTTATTGTTTGCAGTTGTCTTTTAAAACAGGCTAGAGAGGAAAAGAAACACAAACAAAATTGAATGTATGTGAACTTTTATAACACCTATGCAGTTACCACTCCCAGTATCTCTTTCATACTTTCTTTTGATCTTTTATAATGCTTTCCTATAGCTCTCAGAACATATTTATACTAACTTATTTAAAGTATTTGTCTATGTCCAAAATCTGGTCCCCCTCCAAGGATTTTCTGTTGTATATGGACTTGCTCTCCCCTTTCTTCCCATGCTTGGTATTTTTTGTTGTTCTTGTTACAAATAGAATTGTTCGTAACAACTCTGGTATCAGATTCCTCTACCTCCCACTGAGCTAAGCTCTGAATTATTTAAATAGCCATCTAAGCATAGAAATATCCCAGGGAGCTGAAATTTCAGGGAAAATATTGACTGCACTGGGAATAATGTTTTTAATGGAGCTCTGAGTGCAGTGCAAACTTATTCTTCTCTGCAGTGCTGCTGGCTTTTGCAAACTACTCCACTAAACTGGGGAGGAAGTGAGAGGTGAGAATAGTCCTAAATTCAAACCTCACAGACTCCACTCACTTACCAAAGTTTAGTACTTTGTTTTGTATAGACAATTTTCAGTTCATTCTGTAGCTTTGGTTAATTGCCAGAGTTCTGAAGTGATTGAATTTTAGTTATATTGCTCGTATTTTTGTTGTTATAGAGGGAGAGTGGGTTCATCCAGGCCCTTAATCTGCTACTCCAGATGGTCCTCCCCTGGTTAACATCTACTTTAAAGTGTGTACCTCCAAGCATGTAATGAGTCATGGTGCAATGTCTGAAACTAGAAACACAGTTAAATTTGATCCTGAGCTCAGAAAACCTGCAATCATTTAGAAGAAAAAAATTGCACAGCTAGGTAACATATATAGTTAACAAGGAAGAAGTAAAGATACAAGAATTTTCTTGTATTTATTGGTACTCAGTTAAACTCTGTGAAAAATATAATGAAAGAGGTCTTAAAGGGGATATTACATTCTAATCCCAAATAAGATTTATCAGATGAAAGAGCCAGCAGACACTTTTGCATCTTAACTTACTTTTCAATTTTACAATTCATAAAATATTCACCAAAGCATGACACAAGTTTGGAGTTCAAGCACCGTGTACTTTATGTTGCAAGATCCATTAAAAGCAATTATGTATAAGATTCCCAATAGGAAAGTGTGCATTTTTTTTCAAGGAATACTTCAAAGGGGGAAGCAGGACCCCTTAATCCAATTTTACATGAAAAGTGATCTAGTCTTGTCTGCGGCCACTTCTCTCCTGTGATTATCCCTGGACACGGAGGACTAAGTGCAAATCGAGCAGCATCTCTCCATGGCAGGAGTTCGCTTTCACAAGTATGAAGCAGCAGCCTGGCTTTCCACAGGGAGACAGCAGTAAATCTCCCACTCTGAGCAGGAGCCGCAGGAACCACGGTCATCAGTCCACTCTGCTCTATGCTACCTTTCTCTGATTGTTTCCTTTTTTAGCTGCCTGAAGTCCATGGTATTGGATACGGCTGTAGACAAGATTCACTCGTTTGGCATCACCAGGCTAGTGACTTTCCTCCTTCTATGAAAAGTAGAGTTCTAATGTAAAAAGGCCAAGGAGTGGATTTAGAAACGTCGCAGCTCTGCCCTTTACCAGGTCTTTGAACTTGGGCTTTACTCTCTCTTCCTAAGCCTCTCTCTCCTCATCTGTAAACTGGAGACCACTGTTTCTCTCACTTAATTTTTATTAGGTTATCAAATAAGATAATTACTTTAAAACACTATTGAACACAACATTTATTATTGGGTTGGCCAAAAAGTTTGTTTGATTTTTTCCAAAGGATGGATCTAGTAGCACTTCATTGTCTTTAACTACATTTGAAACACTTTTGTTAGACTGCATTGTGACACCTGTCATATCAGCATGCATTGAAAAGGCTTTTTGATAAACTGGTGAATTTTTGTGTATACATTTTAATATTGAAGATGGAAGAAAATACACAACATTTTTAGCATATTTAAATATTTCAAGAAAGGTAAAAATGCAACTATAAAACACAACAAGATCTGTGCAGAGTATGGAGAAGGTGCTGTGACTGGTTGAATGTGTCAAAAGTGGTTTGCAAAGTTTCGTGCTAGAGATCTCTCACAGGATGATGTTCCACTGTCAGGAAGACCACCTGAAGTTGATTATGATCAAATTGAGATATTAATTAAGAACAATCAACACTTTACCACGCAGGAGATAGCCAACATACTCAAAATACCAAATCAATAAAGTTATTGGTGAAAATAAAACATGTGTCTTTTATGGAAAAAAACTAAAGACTTTTTGACCAGCCCAGTACAAATATAAGATGTTTGACTGTGGATTGGATTGACATAATTTCACTGGACAAATTTTGGAAAAAAGAACTCAATCTTTACACTAATATTTAACATGCTGTAAATCATTTATTCCAAGCAATAAGCAATGATTTATCTTTACCCTCTTAATTGTAATTTTTGCTGCATTTACTTACTACTTAAGACATTACAAAAAAATTGCACTGAAATATTCAACACTGCTTTGTAAGAATGCCAATATAAGATCAAGATGAGTTTCACAAAGTTAGGCTTGCTTATATCAAAACTGGAAACATGAAGCTTGACTAAGTCCCACCTCCCCACAGTTTCTTCTAGGAAAAAAAAAACACAACACACATAGAAAGTTAACATTTAACATAGATGGATTTCATCCATAATTCTTTTAAAAAAAATAAAAAGATTATCCCAGTGCTATAGTTTACAAAACAATGATAAGTATACAACTTGTCAAAAACAAGCAATTGCAATAAAAATACCTTGTTCTATACATATATCACTTTCTCTTATGATCCCCTGTTTGCTAAGACCTTAAGTCACCTATTCTGAGGAAAGATGACTAACTCATAAGAGTGTTAGGTGCTCAATTTCTCTTTAATTGTTCAAATATGTATTGAGTACCCACAAAGTTCCACATACTCTTCAAGGTGCTGGCGGTATTATGTTAAAGAAAACAGACAAGGCCTAGAATAGTGCCCGAGTAAGAAATAAAGGGATCGTTCTCAGAGCTGTGTCTCCCTTTCCTTTTAGTTTTACTGTTCCAGACACAAAAATGCCCATGCTATATATGTTTAATTCTTTTAATATTTGAGAAAGTTGGGGGTATTTAAAATAAACCTGCAAAATTCTCAATAGAGTTTTTTGACAGAGTTCTCAACAAACATTTTTCAGATCTACCTTTTCTAAGAAGATTCCTTTTTTTCTGAGCTTCCCACTCCAGTTCAGCTCTCTACCCAAAAATTATATTTCATCTCCCCCTCTTCCCTTATTTTTTTATCATACGTCTCTCATGACCCTTATCCTGGTCCCTTACCTTCTGTTAAATTTATTTGTGTTTATGTTTTATTCTCCTTGGTTTCTTGTAATATCTTGGAGGGCATTCAATCCCATGACGTCTTATAGATACATGACATTGTATATCTACATAATTCTTCCCATGACACTTGGAACATTGCCTGGAACATAATAAGTTCTCAGTAAATATCAGCTCCAATGAGAAATCGCATGATGTTAATTGAAGGACAATGTATATACAAATGTAATATGTACCATATAGTACCATTGACAATTTTGACAACTGAAAAAATGACCTGGGCCTTTTTAAAGTATCTATTTTTTTTTTCTAGACAAAGGGCAAGAGAGAATTTTTGGGGCTCCCATTACAAGAAACTATGTAAGAGCATCCAAGAAACCTACATTTAAAGTAATAAGATATTTGAAAAGCCAATGACTTCCCTAGAGGATTCGTTCCATTTGTAAAATGTCTCTGGAGAAAATCTCAGGTCCTGCAGTCTTCTACACATCCTGTTGTCAGGTCAAGTAAGGAAAGTTAGGGTGCTAAATGAGAACCGTTTGGACCCCAGACAGCCAGAAGCACAGTCCAGCTGACTGTGACCTTCTTGTGATTGCACTCAGGGAGAAAGCTCCTCAACGCAGCACCTCCGTTGGCATGAAATTTTACTTTCTGAATTTTGAATGTTTGACAATGACTGTGAAGTTTTGTGAACTGAAATGGTTGTATTCTTGCTTGACTGGTTTGACCTCCACGAGGCTTATATGCTAGAGACAACAGAGTTCCTGATGGGGTAGTTCCTGCTAAAATTTGTTTTCTTCTCTTTAGTATTAAGTTAGCAGTTATCTGCAATTGTCACAGTCTCTCATTGTCTCTTTGTTGTTGTTGTTGGAAAGGGAAGGAAGAATTTTATTTATGTATTTCGTTTTTATTAAACAGAAGATATTTGGTAAAGTTTTATTTTTGTTACTCATTTTTTTAAGGTGAGGTCAGGTGTTTTCTCCAGCCTTATTAAGACATGATAAAAAAAACAACAAATATCACATATATTTAAGGTGTACAAAGTGGTATTTTAATATAAATATATCTTGTGCAGCAATTGTCACAATGAAGCTATTGAACATATCTATTGTTGCATGCACCGACACAAGAAACAAACGTCCAGGAACTTTCAGGATTCAAACGTGATGTTTTATTGGCCAAAGCTTTACCTGCACAGGGGCAAACTCTCCGAACGTGTCCAGAGACACAGTGCTCCTAAGAGCTGCAAATGAGAGTCGCGCCTTAACGCTCACAGCTAAGTTCTTTTATAGAAGGGAGCAAGCAAGCACTTTTACAGAAGCAGACGCAGCAGTTAGCCATTGTCTGGGAAACTCATGCTAGGCTCGTGCTCTCGTTGGTAATTGGTCAGAGAAGCTTGTGCTCAGACTGTGCTCAAGGGCTGGGGCAAGGGAAAAACTTTTCACTTGGGCAACTGTCCAGATAGCTATCTGCTAGGTCAGCTCTGTTTATCCTGCCTTTCTTAACTTCCTGGAACACAAGCCTAGGGTGGTTATGCAGTTATGGCTTTTCTAATCTTATCTTATTTTCTTAACACTAACTCCTTATGCTCATGCAGCTTTCTTTGTCTTAACACTAACTCTTTCTTTGTTCTCCACATCTATCACTTCCACACAGTTACCAAGGTGTGTGGGTCTGTGTGTGTGTGTGTGTTTAGAATATTTAAGATCTACTCTTTTAACAAATTTCAGGTATACAGCACAGTTATTATTTATAGTGTCCATGCTATACATTGGATCTCTAACACTTATTTACCTCTAAGACTGAAAATCCATACCCTCTGACCAACACCTTCCCATTTCCAGCAACCCCAGGCCCTGGCAACCGTCACTCTACTGTTTCTCTGGGCCCAGCATGTTTAGGTTCCTCATATAAGTGATATCATGTAATATTTATCTTTCTGTGTCTGTCTTGTTTCACTTAAAATGATGTCCTCCAAGTTCATCCACATTGTCACAAATGATAGAATTTTTTTCTCTTTCATGGCTGAAATACATATCACAATATCTTTTTCTATTGACCCATTGAAAGGTACCTGGGTGGATTTCAAATCTTGGCTATTGTGAATAATGCTGCAATGAAAACAGCGCCTTTGAAGTAATATGTGTGTGTTTTGTTGTTGTCATTGTCATTATGTTATTTTTTGTTTTTTTGCCTCACAGAGGTCATCTTAGTATCTCTCCTTTGTGAAGGTCAAACGTCTACTGTGTGTGGCTACCCTAAACCAAAATGACCAACATCAACTCCCCAGTGAGTCCCAGGTCATCCATTTTAGAACCTGAATCTGCCCAAGTTCTTGATGGATAAATGGATGGATTCCACTCCATACTACAAAAACACGGGAATAATAATTCTTTTAGTAAATAAGTAAAGTTACTTCTATTAGAAAAGTAGGTTTGCAGTTGTTTGTATAGAAAATGCTGCAATAATTAATAAATAATACAAGAATAAACTCTCTGTTTCACATACTTGTGAGTGTAAACCTATTTTTGCCCTACTCAGTGACTGAGAGACTTCAACCTTCAACTCCATTGTGGTAAGAGCCCAAGCAAGCTAAGGAGGACATCCTCAAAGAGGGGAACCTGGCATTAGGTCAGTGTCTGAACACGAAAAGTAAGATTTCCACATGGAAAAGTGCAGAGTCCACGATGGGCGATTAGGGTATCCGCAGGTGGGGCTGACCCAGTGTGGGGTATCAGATAAGAGCCCAAGCAGAGAAAGGAGAAAACTCCATGCATGGAAGTGGTCTGATGAGAGTATCACTCCACCAAAATGTAGAAAGGACATCTGTCTGAGAAGCAGTCTCACAAGGGGTGTCAGAGTCCAAGCTAGATGAGGAGGGCATGCGCATGGCAGGCTGAACTTCAGCAGGGTTTCAGAATCACAGCAGAACGGGGAGAACACCCACACGAGGAAATAACTTAGAAAGTGAGTTCCATCCCGGCAGGGTGAGAAGGGCACCCACGAGAGTGGGTGGTGGAGTGACAAGAGATCGGTTACATATAAGGAGTTCAGTCAAGTAAGCATATGAACTAAGGAAAATCGGAGCCAGGTTTCACACTGTTGGAAAAGGGAATCACACATGTGAAAGGGGAGAAAATTAAAACAGCTCCTGTGATGTTGGGTTGAAATTAAAGAATAGTGACACCTGAGAAGCAATGAGAATATCCAGCACCCAGGTTTTGGCTTCTAAACAGCCCTATCCATTAAAAGGGACTCAGGGATCCTTGGAGAAATGCCTGACTATAGGGCTGGGAAGGCAACTAAAAAGTGAGCTTGGAACACGAGGCTGTGTCACAGAGTAAGAAAGTTCTCAAAGACGTTAACATATTATAGCCCTTTGAATCACAAAGGAAACCATGTGTTTTGGGGTAATTTCATACTTAGATAAAAATTGAAAATACAATACAAAGAATGTATAGATGCATCACAGATATAACGAAATGAACGAAAAACTAAATCAAAGTTTGATTAGAAATGACACGGTTACATCATTTAATTTGTAAATGCCCCTCATATTGGGTTGTCTGATGCTTCCTCACAATTATGGAGGTTTGAGTTATGCACCTTAGGCAGAAATGCCACAAATGTGACATGTATTGCACTGATCAGGAATTGCGATGTTTTAAGTCATACTATTATTTCAATGCGACAATTTGCTTACATTTCAATGTGACAATTTTCACTTGGATCATTTGATTAAGGTAGAGTTTGCCATTCCTCTCCATTGTAAGGTTATTATTTTTTTCCTCTTTATAACTAGGAATTCTTTTGATCCAAACATGTCAGGTCTTGAAAGTCAAAGAAAATTGGAACTTTTCCAGAATGGAGAAGGAGAGATATGACAACTAAACAACATCTGAATCTGAAATAGATGCTTTTGCTAAAAATTACATTGTTAGGAGGCACATAAACACTTGAATGAGATCTGGCGAACAGATAGTACTACCAAATCAATGTTAGCCTCTCGATTTTGACCATTGTACCATGGCCGCATAGGCAAGTATACTTATTTGCAGGAAACAAATGCTAGCAAGTTCAGTTATGTGTATTGTACTTACGACTATTCTGTAAATGTGGGACTGCTCCAAAACAAAAACGAAATACTAAAAATAAAACTGCACATATCCTTTACTCAAGCAAGAATATTGGGACATTGCTGTAAATATATTCATTGTAACATCATTTATAATATGAAACAAGTGGAGGTAGTCTTACTTTAAAAAATAGGAGAAGTGTAAATTGTGGTCAGTTCATGGCATACAATACCATAAGAAAAGGTAAGTGTGCATCTATAAGAATAGAAATTATTCAGGACATATGCTGAGTGATAAGATATAAGATTCAGAACAAATATACATCATGATCTAATTTTCATTAAAAATAAGATGGGAGAGGGGAATAGAGTATATTGTTATAAGATTACTATATTATATGTTAATTGGTATAATATCAATTCATAAAAGACTGTGGTAAGTTAAGGATCTATATTGTAATTTCTACTACAATCACTAAAAAAGAACAAAAATATAGTTATAAATGAAGATAAAGACAAAATAAAACAATTAAAAACAAACAAAAAACTACAGTTTTTTATTAACTGTATATGGTTCAAAGGCTCATAATCAAATTAAACTACAAAATTCATAAACTTTATATTCATGTATGCTTTAGTAATCCTGAGTTATTCTTCTATTTATTTATGTCCCATTTATTGTATAAAGAGATTAAAATAGTAGGTTACTTAGCAAAAGCAATTTCAGGTTTTGATTGACAATTGATTAAAACTTGTAAATCTAATCACCTTTTCCCAATAGCATAAGCAGCAACCTCCTCTCCAATCCCAAAACAAGAGCATCATCTTCTTTGTACATCAGGGTTTTCCCTGGAGAGAAACACCCATCCCATTTCAGCCTACCAGTTTCATAACACAGAGGAGAGGATGAATCTTCCAGCTCAGGAGTGGCGGATTTGCCTGCTCTTTTCGCTCACTTTGCACACGACATCTGCCTTTTTGTGAGGTGACGCCTGGAGACCAAACTGCTGCTGCACCTCTTCTCTTATCCGAAAGCGCGGCCTGGACGTAGCCGAGTTGATCCATCAATTCCGAACTCAGTACTTCAGGTGAGAATCGGTGACATTGGATGAAACAAAAATGGCCCTCCTAGATTTTATGCAGAGATATTTGCTAAACCTTTTCAAACTCAGAGATAATCCCCAATCTGAACTGTGTTTAAAGATTCATGTGTAAATCACTATGTTTCCAGGTAAAAGGTTTGCAAGGCATAATAGCCTGTGTACCACCTTGTTTAATATTATATTAGTATATATAATCACATATCGAACACAATGACGTATTGTGGTACTAATGCTAGGTCTGTGTTACTGTGTATAAAGATGTGTGTGTGAAACACACTGTTTGGTAGCATGTGGTGAATGTACTGCTCTGTCAGTCGTATATGTTAAAACTGTTTAAACGGTATTAGATATGTGATTTATTTCTACAGAGATATATGTGTGAACCACTGGATTTAGTGGCACATGTTACTTATGCCTCTTTGTTAATCTTACATGTATGTGTTACTGCCTGTGATGATACTTATGTGAACAACTCTGTTTAACAGAATGTGGTGTGTATGCTCCCTTATTAAGGATTTACGCTAGTAAAACAGTTGGCACCATGTTCGGCAGCATGCGTTATGTGTAGTACTTTGTTTAGTAATGTAAGTTGAAATATGTTGACACACTGTGTTTAATAGTGGTGCATCCCTGTATATTGTGGTATGTGTTTGAAACAGTAGAGTTAGCAACACCTGGTGCATGAACTGTTTTGTTTCACGCTATACAGGGGACATGTATTTCTCAGTGCCAGGTGCACGTGTTACTATGAACAGCTACATATGTGTGAAACACTGTGTTTGTCAATGAGTGGTACATGTCCTGCTTTGTTTAGTGATATTTGTTGATACACTGCGTTCAGTAGTGTTGGGTGCATGTTTTACACACACGGGAACAAATTCTGTGCCTCTTGCACATGTTCCTAAATGCATTATTACCAACAACAAGTGATACTAATACTGTACCTCAGACACGCACACGTAAGTAAACACAATATCTCACCATGCACTCACTGAAATCATCAACACATGCATTTACCTAGCGCTGACACAATGGCCAGAATGCATGTCATTAACACTGTGCCTTACAAATATATCAATAAAAACATTACTCCACACAAGTCACCACGAAGCACAGTGTCTCAAACACAAATTATTAGACACACAATGCCTCAAACACACTTCCCAACAACCAGTGCCTCATTCACATATTATTAAACACATATCACACACACATGCACACACATTACTTAACACATGACACATTGCCTCATACATTACTAAGGCAACGCCTTACACACTCTATGTGATAAAAACAACACCACATCCTCTCATAGCTATAGTGTTACTCACCTCACATGTCACTGAAATCACACCCCACACACATTAATAATACAGTACTTTGCACAGACATCACTGAAAGCAGTATCACACACATTGTCTAAAACTAAATACAGTGTCTCTCACATACTTTACTAAATACCGTGACTCAAATCCATCACTAAACAGATTATGACACATGTCAAAAAATCATTAACTACAGTGTTACACGTAATCAACAGTGTTTATGCATCCTACTAAACACCATATCACATGTGACATTAGCCAATGTTTCACAACTATATTAAAATCTCAGTGACTCTAACAACATAAAGCATGCTATCCCATACACCACACTCCACTAAACACAATGTCTCGTACACATATTATCGACATAGCGTGTTACATGCAATATTAAATACTTCACATACTATAAACACACCGTGAAACAAATCCAGTATCTCACAAACATCACTAAACCAGCATTGCACCCACCACGTACCACTAAACACAGTGCATCATGCACCTCACTAGTCATAGTGTCACACATAATACATGCCACTAAACATAGTGCCTCACACAGACATCACTCGCCACGGTATAATACACACCAAACACTACCAAATGAGGTATTTCAACGTAACCAATAAATGCGGCATCACACACCACCTTACCACCTAGGTATGTGCCAGGCACTATTACGATACAATATTACTTACTCAAGGGAAAAGGAAGTCAGTATGCATTCGGTTTCAGGACATATCAGAATAATATTATTCACACATACATGGAAATACATAAGCATGCGTTAAATGCCTAACAAATTCCAGGCATTACTCTGATAAAAAGGAAGAGTGAAATAAACATGAGTAAGGCAGATAATATACAACTGTCACTCTTCTAGTAAAACATTACTCACACACAGGAAGGAGACAAGCACGCCTTGATTGTCCAGTATATGCCCCGCACAGTTTCTGTTTTAACGCTGTTTGTCTGCAGGGGGAAACAAGCAGGCACATGTTGAAACCTCACGTGATCTGATAGTCTTCCCCCTTGCTATGTTATTCACATATGGAGAGAGAAAGCAAGACACAGCAGTTAGGATGTGTGAAGCACTGTTATAATGCACCATTACTCCCACAAGATAAAGAAAAATAACAATGAATGGGGCACCTAGTTTGTGTCAGGCGCTAGTCTAACATGCTTTTGCTAGCATGTAGGGAAAGGAAATGAGCACACATGGGCCACAGAATGTGTGAGCGTGCATGAGGAAACCATGTACAAGCACAATTCTACTGTAAGGACATTTATGTATAAAGGTCATTTATACACTTGGAATTAATGACAAATATATTCCAGGTACTATCCCAGGAAAATCCTGTCCTCACATAAAAGAAAGCAAACAAAGATGAACTACGCTCTTAGTATAGCCAGGAATTATTCTAGTACAAAATTATTCAGAAGTAAAGAATCAAGCATGCTTTAACTACCTAGTATATGCCAGATATAACCTAGTATGGCATTATATAAATAGGAGAAAAGGAAAGGAAAGGGACTAGCATCCGTGAACGCCTAATGTATGACAGACACTAAGACATTTAAGACACTGCTCGTGTACAGGGAAAAATAAATGGTGTACACTGAGCATCTAATACTTGCTAGTTACCAATATACTAAGACAGCAAAAACATACATAAAAAGAAACAAGTATGTACTGAGGGCTTACTAGATGTCAAGGACTGTTCTAGCACATTGCTCACATACAGGCAAGAAAACGTAGTCTGCATGAAGCTTTTAGTGTACACCAGACGCTACTTTAGCAGAATACATAGGAAGATATAGCTGCATTAACTGCCTAGTATATGTTAGATACTATTCCATTACAACCTTATACATGGGGAAGGAAATGAGCATGCATTCATGGCCTGCTACATGGCAGTGTACTATCGTATAATGTTCGCACATAAGGAAAGGGATTGAGCATAAATTCGGTATAGGCCAAACACTATTCAAGTATAACATTACTCATAATTAGGAGGAGGGAAACAAAATGACATTGAACATCTCTAATATGTGATACATATCTCCATTACAATATCACTTATACATGGGGGAAGAAAACAAGCATAAAATAATCATCTAATATGTGGTGGGTACTTTTTAGTATAATCTTATTTCCATATAGGAGAAGAAAGCATGAATGTATGAATTATATGTGGTCTATATGCCAGGCACTTTTCCAATATGTCATTATCTATTTTAGCACACTATAACTCATATATTGTAAAAATAGATAGGCAGGAATTATATTCCAGGTACTATTCCAGGAAAATATTGTCCTCACATAAAGGAAAGAAAGACGTATGCAATTAGTGACCGATTTATGCCAGGCACTGTTATAGTTCATCTATACTTACATAAAAAAAAAAGAAAGTGCATTACTGCTTGCTATATACACGTCTCTATTTGGGTACAACTTACAGATATGGGAAAGAGAACAAAGATGCATTAAACACCTACTATATCCCAGGCAGTGTTCTGGTAAAACATAAATGCCTATTTGCACAGAAACAAACCAGCATGCATTAAATGCTTGCTATATGCCATGTCTTATTCTAATGAAACATTACTCATACACAGGGGAAGAAAAAAAGATTGCATTAGGAAGCCTGTATGTGCCAGGCACTGCTCTAGCACAACCCAAGTGCCAAACAGACATACTTTGGTCATCTAGTAAATACAAGGAACCATTCTAACACAACATCACTGTCTGCTAGGGGAAGGAAACAAGCCAGTGGAACATGCAAAGTGCTCTGCTAGTACAAGCATCCTCAAAGCTGAAAGAAAAGCTTGCTCAACTTGAAACAACTGGTACTGCCACTAGAATATTAACACATTACTACTATGGGAAGAAATGCACTGAGTCCCCAATTTATGCCAGCCAGTATTCTAGCACCACCTTACTTTTACCTAGGACAAAGAACGCAAGAACGTATTAAGTGCCAAAAATGCATCAAGCAGCATTCCAGTACAACCATTCATACACAAGAAAGAAAGCAATATTTCAAAGTGCCTCAAATACGCCAGGTACAACATTACTCACTAGAGGGTAAAAGTGTTGATCATCCATGAACACTTTTAGAAGGCCAGTAGACTTCAGGCACAAATTTGCTCACATACAGTAGAAAGAAACAGACACGAATGAGCATCTTGTATATGCCTGGCACTGCTACAGTACAACATAACTCCCACACTGGGGAAAGAAACTAAACATGCATTGATTGCTTACTACATTCCAGGTACTAATCTGGCCAAATAATTCTCTAACACAGGGCAAAAGAACCTAGCATACATGCAGTCCCTGGTATAAATCAAGCAATACTTTAGTACAGTATTACCCAGGAAAAAGTAAGCATGCTTCTATGAAGTGCCTAGTGTATGCCAGGCTCTACACTAGCATAAAGTCATTCACTAATAAAATAGGCATGCATTGAATGACAGATGTGTGCCAGAAAATATTCTAAAACACATCTCACAAATAAATGGAGAAATACAACTGTGCATCTAATGTCTAACATTTGTCAGGTGCAATTCTGGCACCATGTAACCCACACATAGAAAAAGGAAGTGAGTGTGCCTTAAGCACCCCGTAGTACCATGTGCTATTCTGTTAGCACATTATTAAAACATAAGGGAAGGAAACAAGGATACGTTAAGCATCTGGTAAGGGCCAGGAGCTATTCTATTACACTACTTGTACAAGGAAAAAAGGAGAAAAATTCATTGTGTGTCTAGTATATGTCAGGCATTTATCAAATTCACACATAAGGAACAGGATAAAGATGCACAGAGTGTATGTGAGATGCCAAGTACTACTGTAGTACATTACTCACAAGATGCATATTTATTTCCTCAATTAGCAGTAAGATTGTCCGAGAATAGTAACTGAGACATATTCTAACACCACATCACTCACATATAGAAGGTGTGATTGCAATTGTGCATTCAGCCACTTGCATACAACAGATATTACTTTGGCACAACATAAACCATATGTAGGAGGAAGGAAGAATGCATTCAGTGTACTCCTAATATATGACAGGTTCTATTTTGTTATGACATTATTCATACATGAGTCAAAAATCAGAAACATTAATTAGTTCCATAAAACTGTCCAGAGAACATTCGAGTGCATGTAACTCAGAGAAGGGAAAAACAAACTTGCATAGTTGACTTAGCATAGGCCAGGAATTATTCAAAACCATTGTTCACACATAGTGGAATTAAGTAAGCATGCACTGAGTCTTAGTATATGCAAGGCGCTATTAAGTACAAACTTACTCATACACAGCAGAATGAAATGAGCATACAACAGGCACCTCGTAGATGCCAGACCCTACTCTATCCAACATTGCATGCACATATGCAAAGGAAACAAGTAAGTACGGAGCAACTATTCTACTATCATATAATCCACACATAGACAGCAGAAAAATGTGAGTAACTAGTTTATCTGAGGCACAATTCTAATAAAATGCTCCCCACATAAAGGTAAAACAAATGGGTATTGAGGACTTAATATATGACCAGTATCACTGCAGCAAAATATTACACCACGTCATGTGAACAAATAACATGCCCGAGTTGCCAGCATATGCAAGGTACCTTACTCATTCACACAGGGAGACAAATATTCACGGAATTAGGATCTGTCGAATCCTGGGCACTATTCTAATACATCATTAATATCACACTGGGAAATACAATTAGGATACAGTAAGTGTAAATTATATGAAGGAATTATATTTGTTTTTTGTTGTTTCATCACTTTTTTCAATTACAGTTGACATTTGATCTTATGTTATATTAGCTTCAGATGTATAGTACAGTTAGTGGCCAGACATTTATCTAATCTATGAAGTGATTCCCCAATAACTCTAGTACCGACCTGGCACCATACATAGTTATTTCTATATTACTGACTGTATTTCTTATGCTGCACTTTATATCCCTGTGACCATTTTGTATCTACCAATTTGTACTTAATCCTTTCATTTCTTTACCCATCCCGCAACCCCCCATCGTACAACCATCAGTTTGTTCTCTGTATCTGTGAGTCTGTTTCTGTTCTGTTTGTTCATTTATTTTGTTCTTTAGATTCATTACTCACACAAAAGTAAAGACAGCAAGTACCCACTAAGTGGCTGATATATGTCACACATTGTACTAGTGCAACATTGTGCTCACGTAGGGTAAGAAAAGGAGCACTCGTGGAATACCTCGTATATGGCAAGTGATTTTTTAACTATATTCTTGCTCATACCTAAGGGAAGGAATCAAATATTTTTCTACTTTTCTAATATCAATGTACTCACAGTAGAGCAGGAAGGAAGCATAAATGCATGGATTGCCTAGGGTCTGTTACATACTCTCCTATGCAAACTTATGCACATATAAGGGAAAAGAAAGAAGCACAGATTGAACTCCTGCCATATGGCGCATACTAGTCTAGCACAACTTACTCAAACATAGCAGGGAGGAAACAAACATGCATTGAGAACTTAACATATGCATGCAAACTTACACACATGAGGAGGAAATGAGCAGACAAAGCAAGTAGTCTGTGCCAGGCACTCTGCCAGTACTTTTCTCACATAAAGGGGGACAGAAATCGGCGTGCATCAAGCACTTTGTGTAGTCTAGGTATTACTCTTGTAACATTAGTCACACAGTGGGAAGAAAGCAATCATACTGTACATTGAGCCACTGGAATATCTAAGGGTCTGTTCTAGTACAACTTTATCCACACAAAGGGGAAGTAGCATGCCTGAAGGGAGTGCCCGGAATAGGTTAGGTAGTACCTAGTAAAGGTTTACTCTCACATTGGTAAAGGAAATGAATATGTATTAAATGCCAAGTGCCTACTGGGTACTTTTCTAATTCAACATTACTCATAAATCAGTGGAATAATACAAGTATTACTGAGCACCTAATATTTGTCAGGCACAATTTTAGTGTAATTTACTCACTCATGAGAGAAGAAAACAGGCATGCAAGAAGCATCTGTTATTGCCAAGCACTAATATAATACAACAAAACCCACAATTAAGAGAAAAGGGGCATGCATGTACTAAGAGTTTGTATATGCCAGACAGTTGTCTAGTACAACTTTACTCTTACATAGAAGAATATGTTCATACATTCCAAAACTTAGGTTAAACCAAGCTTGGAACTGAGCTCCAAGTACATTCCAGACACTAATTTGTACAACATTACTCACTCATGGGGAAGCTAAAGCATGCGTGCATTGGCACCTAATATGTAACCAGTGCTACTCAAGTACAACACACACCTGCATGGAGAAGGGAAAAAAGTCTGCAGGGAACACCTAGTAGAAGCCGAACAAATGTTGGGATGACACCACTCACACGTAGGGGCATTAAGTAAGAATGCACCGAGCATCTAGCATGTTCCAGACACTACTTTAATACAACCTTATGCCCATATCAGTGAAAGACACAATTTTTTTAGTCCCTCTGTTGGTTCACAACCTTGGGAGCTTCCTGGGTGAAATTTGGAACTGCCCCTCATACATTGAGGGCAAGAAGAAACTGAAGAGGCAGACCACCCAGATAGGTTGGTAGCAGACTCCATAAGCAAGGGAACTTACATATAAATCTTGTCTTGGGCAACCACAGGATGAATAGATCACTACACCCGCTGCCAGAGTCTTACAGGTTTATACAGAGGCCTTAACAGGGTTCATCGCATATTCCATCCAAATGGTCTCCACCACACCTTACTCTCTCAAGGCCGAATCACTGAAATGGCTCCAGCTGTGGGAACAGTGGGTGAAATGTAGATTCCAAGGACAGGGAAGCGGGGAAGGGTGGAGTTCATGGGTCAATCAATAGTCACTTCCTTTCACGGACTTCTTCCATCACCCTTGTTCATAGCAGATAGGCAGCATTCCAATATAAAATTACCCTAACATTGGTAGAAGGGAAAAAGCATCCTCTGAGCCTCTATAGGCTTAGTACTGTCCTGCCACAACATTACCAACAGGAGCATATGCAGAGCACCTAAGTACATCGCAGGTATGATTCTAGTATAACTACTCACACAAAGAAACAAGAAGTGAGCTTGCACTGAGCATTTGGTGCATGAAAGGTCTTATTTGAAAATAATGTTGTTCATCCACAGACGAAGGAAATAAGATTGAGTTGAACAACGTGTATAAGTCAGACACTAACTCTAGTCCAACATTGCTCACTCATAGGGGAAGTAAGCAAGGATTCATTGAGAGCCTAGTCTGCCAGTCATTCTCTAGTACCTTACCTGAAGGGGGAAAATTAGCATTCAGAAAATTTGCATGATTAGCCTGATGTATGCCAGGTACTAGTCATGCAGCATTACTCACACATAGGAGCAAGGAAGCAGGAATGTACTGAGCACCTATTGTATGCCATATACGATTTTAGATCCTTATACACACAAAACAAGCATGAATTGAACTTTTAGTATGTGCCATTTACTAGCCTAGTACAACTTTACTCACATAGTGGAGAGGAAACAAACATGAGTGGAGATATGGTATATGCCAGGCAACCTGCTTTCCACGGGAAGGAAACAAGCATGTATTGAAGCACCTAGTTTCGGACAGCTAATATTCAATTACAAGCTTTATTACACATGGGTAGAAGGAAAGAAGCCAGCATTGAGTATGATATGAAGAAGGTGGCCTCATTACCATTTGTTGATGCTGAAAGTTTGCCTGTCCACTAGGCTTCCCACATCACCTACCCAGCCAGGAGTGGGGAGGTGTGTCATGGCTGCATGTTTGGGATAGACATCCAGAAATACCACAGGTTCTCCACTGACTGTTGGGTGGAGATAACCTTAGTAGCATCTAGTGGAAATGAAATCCTAGCTTCCTCCTTGACTTCCTCTGTCCCCACCAGGGGTGGGAGGATGTTTGGTTGACTCATTGTAGCCTTGTTAGAGAGGAAATCTAGGTTCTCCACTCAGACTTTGCTAGTGTGAGTAGGAATGGAATCATAACCTTTCCTGTGGTGTTTGCATGTACGGAAGTCATCCCAAAGTGTTCTGTCTTGCTAGGCTGCCTCTGTCCTCATCATTGGCTAGAGAAGAAGCTTCTGTTGTGGCTTTTTAAAATTTGGCCCTGGCTATTATGGCTCAGTGGGTTGAGTGCCAGCCTGCAAACCAAAGGGTCACCAGTTCGATTCCCAATCAGGGCACATGTCTGGGTTGCAGGCCAAGTTCTCAGTTGGAAGTGTGCAAGAGGTAATCACACACTGATGCTTCTCTCCCTCTCTCCCTCCCTTCCCCTTTCTCTAAAAATAAGTAAATAAATAAAATATTTTTAAATAAAATTTATTTGAGCAAGTTGGCATCTCTGGGTTGTCAGCTTCTTCAGCTCCAAATCTAGGTTTAAAAATAAAACACACACACACAAAA
>PVKM010010928.1:0-34097 GCA_004027735.1 Carollia perspicillata
CACAAACAGAGATGACATTTGAGAAGTCACGTTTTGTAAAATGTGTGTGGAAAAATGCTACTCTGAATGGATGCCAAAAGATAGTACCTATGTAAATACCTGGGACAAAAGATTTACATAAGAATTTTTGAATTAAATTGATCATCCATTTAGTAGAATTTGCATAAAGCTTAACAAATCTCTCAGTACCTGGAGAGCAGTATATTGTCAATTTACAATGTGGGCTACAGAGAAGAATTAATTAAAGGTGTCAGAAATTTCAAGAATATTAGCCATAAATTTAACTTTAAAGGCAATTGCAAACAAATATGTTCAAAAACTTCAAAATATAAAACTATTTTCAAAAAGGACATTTTTTTTAAAGACACCAGTGACACACTACTAGTGACCAATTCAGCTAAGAAACTAAATATGTACTTACAGGAATTATTCCGCCTATATTTTTAAATGTGTAGATAATCAATATAAAGAAGTTTTTTTCAATGTCACTTCAATGTATATGCACAAGTAAGTTAATTTTTTAAAGAAAATTTTTCATTTAGAAAATAGTTTTGGAATATGATTATTTTATAGGGAACTTAGTATAAAAACCATTTTGTCATCAATAAGTAAATATTTCCAAAAATAATATACTTTTAATTATGCTGGTATCTTCTTTCATTCACAAAATTGTCCCAGGTTGGGAAATAAATTATATAGTCACCCTTAGTTATAGAAATTATAAAATTTTGCCCTGGCTGGTATGGCTCAGTGGATTGAGTGCCAGCCTGGAAACCAAAAGGTTGCCAGTTTGACTCCAGCCCAGGCGCATGCCTGGGTTGCGGGCCGGTTTCCCAGTTGGGGGTGTGTGAGAGGCAACCCATTGCACATCGATATTTCTCTCTCTCTTTTTTCCCCTCCCTTCCCTTCTCTTAAAAATAAACAAACAAATAAATAAAATCTTTAAAAAATATTATAATTCTGAAGATAAATGGAACCTCCTCAAATGGATCCGTTCTCTCTATGTCATCAATAAATGTTTGCATGCGGAGGAAAGCAGCATCAGAAATGAGCGGGCAGATGCTCAGAGGCTATCGTGTCATCCGAATTATCTACATGGATGTTCAAGTCACCAAAGACGGTGTCAGGAGTCAGGAGAGAGAGAGAAATGGGGAGCCAAGCTCTGGTCTGCTCAGCGGAGGAGAGAAGTGACTATGAGGTGGGGAGAGGGCTGCGGTGTCAGGGATGGGGGGCTGAGGGTGGACCTTCAAGAGAGCGGGGTGCTTTGAGGGAGGAAGAAAGGGCACTTGGAAGAGCAATGGGGACAAAGAGCAGACCTGTCCCCATTCCAGGCCTGAAATCCATGGGGTGAGAGAGCACAAGCAGCCTACTCAGGAAGTGGCAGAAGACAACCAGGTTTCAGGTAAGTTGGGGCAAGAAAGGGTTGAGGCTTCTCGGAGCTCACTAACAACAGAGAGCAGCTCCCCACGACATGATGGGAAATCTGGGGTGGGAGTGGGGCCGGGTCAGGTCAGGGTTTGCACAGAGCGGTTTGGAGATAAAGGTCCCAGTGGTGATGGGTGACATGGGAGGGTTGGATATAAATGCCACCTTGCTCAACCTAACTGTGCCCAACACTGCTGGGGAGGCACTGACATCTTACACTAGAAATAGGAACTTAGAGCCAATTTATGTCAAACCCTCCAATGGCAAAAAGGAAACCCAGGCCAGAAGTGGTTGTGCAGATATGAAGGGTCAGAACTAGAATTCAGATCTGTCTTCCAGCCTACTGACTCACTTGACTGCCTTACGAGGTTTGAACACCCCCTCCTCTCTCTCCCATCCCTATCCTACACACACAAACTTGGTTTGGCACACTCACAGGCTCTGGGCCAGCCTTTGCAGAGGTCTCTGGGTCCTGCAGATTCGGGGCCAACGTCTTAAGGCAACTCTCATTCTGTGGTGTGAGCAGAAAAGCTCTTCCATGCTCTCTCCCCTCCAAGTCAACCAAAAGAAGCAGACAAGGAGCGTCGGTCCAGCTTCTCTGGGCACGTACAATGCCTAAACTCTACTCAACTGTTTCACTTCTCAGGAGTTAGGGCTCTTTGAAAGAGGTTTCTTCACTAAAAATTTTGCAACAGCTCTCTGCTAAGAATTTTCAGCCATGATGACAGGTTCAGGTATTTCTTGTTTCTTTGGTCTCTTTAAATCCCTTTGAACAGGACAAAAGCTCCATGAAGCAGGTTTTCTTGGGAGACTGGCATGGGTTTCTAAAGAAAACAAGACTTCTGAATCCAAGGGTTTTTCAGCCTCAAAGAGGAGTTTCCACATAATAATGTTATTTTCCAGTCATAACCTTAAGAAAAGTTCTCCCTTTAGATTACCAACACGTAAAAGTGGTAAGTAGGAAATATACCTGAAAGCATGAATCCAGTTACTTTGGAAGGAGACATTTAGTCACAGCTGTGAAGCCTTTGAGGGATTCACAGTTCAGTGGGAAACCACACACAAATGAACGATTAAAACTGTATAATTAGCATTATGGGATTATGCACAAAGTGCATGACTGGCGATTGCAAACCACCTCATGAGAAATCAAACCGTAATAGTGCCTAATGGCGAGCGTTTGCTGCACGCTGGGCATTGTTCTAAGCGCTTCACATGTATTAACTCATCTCTATGATTTGCTGAGAGAGGTACCGTTATTATTTGCATTTTACAGATCATGCAGCTGAAGCCTGGAGATGTCAAGTAACTCGCCCAAGGTCATAGAGCTGGGAGAGGCAGATCAGGGAATTAAACAGAGGCAATCTGACTCCAGAGTCAATACACTTAACCACTTCACTCCTTAAAATGGTGGCATATGTGGTAACCGAAGTGGCTGAAGAGGGGGTTCTCTGGTAAGTGTGACAAGTTAAAATACATGTGTAATTCTGCAAAGCGTATTCTCGGGATCTATTAAATATACAGAGTCTATTAAATGTCCACTGCAAAATGCACTGCCCCCATCACTTCTCTTGATCTCCTGGATGGCCACCCTTCCCTCACTTACGATGAGTGATTTTCATTTATAGTCTACAGTCCCTGTCACTCCCTGAGCACATTGGGCTCCTCATCCTCTTGTTAAACTCTTACTGAGCCTTCAAGTCTCAATCCAAATGCCACTTCCTCTCCAGAGCCCTCCCTGACCTGCTCAGACAGACAAAGGCTCTGTGAATACAGAATCTTGACCCACCTGCTTGCTAGTGAACTTTTTAGTCTCTTCTCATTAGAGGACCCAATTTATACATGTCATCAAGGACACAGAATACTATGTCTAGCTCTGACTAGGTCTAAGTCATCTGACAGTGCCAACCCCCTAATACAGTGGCACTGGTAGAACGGGAGGCAGAGATGCTCCAGGAAGAGGGAAACGGAGTGTGACGACAAAAGAAAGAGAGGGTCTAATTCCATCCAGACTGTGCCACTCTTTCAAACACCCTCCTAAGTTTCCTTACTGCGTGTTATAATCACTGTTTTCGGAAACATAATCCTCTTCAAGTATCTATCCAAAGGGTAACTCCGTTCCTCACCTGCTCTCATTTTCCCTACAGAAATAACAATCCCGGTCTTTCTTTACCTTCATGAGTTTTATTGAACAAACATGTTTTAAGCACTTAACATGTGCCAGGCATTGGGGCAAGCACTAGGGTACAAAGATGAATAAGATCAGTCCCTGCGCAAGGAGCTCTAGAGGCTGGTATGAGAGAGACACGAACAAATTGATAACATCCGACTATCATGTGACAGGGGACAGGCAAGCCTGGGAAGCCTTCCTGGGCCGGCTTTTATCTGTTTTAGCCAGATGAAGAAAAATGGAAAAGTCCCAGCAGAGGGGATGAAGGGAACAAAGGCAAGGAGGCACAAATACAGGGTGACACACAGACAGGATGACAGCTTGCAACTTGAGGCAGGGGAGTCAGGAAATGAAGCAGGAGACAGAGGCAGGGGCCAGGCCATGGGATGCTGTGTTGGTTAAAGCTCTCTCGGTTGCAAGTAACAGAAACTCAATCCACAGTAGCTCAAGTAAAGGGGAAATTGTTGGATGGAAACATGAGTAACTCTTGAACCCCAAGGTCAGAGACACAAGGGAATCAGCTAGCCCTCTCCTGCTATTCTCCACAATGATCTTCACCAGAAAATTGTTGAGGACCCCTGCAGAGGGAAGAGTGAGACCCCACCCAGTAAGGACTGACCCCACAGTGCAGGCTCCTTCCACAGGGTCACCAACAAACCACATCTTTCTATATGATCATCTTGCAATTAGTAACTTTTTGAAATTTCTTGAAGCATCAAATTGTCTTGAATGCTGACAGATGCACTCCCACAAGTACCTGAGTATGGAAAACCAAATGCAGGCTTTTTAAATAATAGCCTTCCTCTGTTTTGCTTAGAAGCTTTACCCAAAAAAACCAATGGCTGTCTCTCTCCGACTCCCTTTCAGTTCTCTTGGCCTCAATGGCTACAAGATGTTATACTTGTTTATAGGCCATTGGCCATTGAAAACTGTGAAGCCTGTCAGGGAGGCTTAGGTGCTAACTCTGGGATCCACTTCTGTTTTTAGTGCGAAGGCCTGTCTGAGGATAAATGTACTATTTTGATAACCATCCACACAGAAAACAAATAAGGTTGAAATACCACAATTTCAATGCAAACTTTGCTTTTCTTTCTTCTTCCTTTCTTTCCCTTTTTCTTTCTTTCTCTCTTTTTTTAAATATCCTGTAATTGAAAAATACTGAGCTTAACTTTATTCCTGCCATCCCTCTTACACAAACTGGGCCTGTAGCAAACAAGCTGCCCAAGTAAGCAAACGCTATACTCGGCTTGGCAGCAGGGGCTTTCTTATAAAAAACACAATTCCAGCTGAATAGCTCCTTTCTGTGATTCCTCTAGTTTCACACTTCATTGAGGTGAGCAGGGTGTATTCAGGTTAATGGCAAATTGGAATCTGGGTTCTCAACAAAGAGCCTTTACATGACTGCCCAGGGCACAGAAACCAGGGGGGTCTGGGAGCCATGGAAACTATGTAAACACCAAACGAAGACCCAAAATCATTTTAATTATTGTTGGTCTGACATCCCCAAGGCATCGGTAAACCTGCATCTTGATATTATGATATTGATTTTTTCAATTATCTTAATACTCTACAAGTTCTCCCTGCAATCGTAGTGAAAGGGAATTTCTTTCCAATCTCAATAGGGAAGTTGTGTGGCATTTTAAAGCCCAAGAGGGAACGGGGACAAGTCGAAGCATACAAACCACTGTGGTAATGACTGCCTAAGATACACACCAAGCAAAATAAATGAGCAGATGAAGTTTTCTGAAGGGCAAAGTAGCAGTGTAATTTGGTTTTCTCCTAAGAGAATACTCTCTTTGAATTGGGGCACAACTGCAGTGTGGAAACTCAGGGGATCTTTCCAGCTCCTATGACCTAAATGAAAGGCCTGGAACACCCACAGAGGGAGCATTCTCCTGAAGTAGAAAAATCAAACCTTTCATGCTGGAGTACTTCTAATCCTGGACAGTTAGCAAAGATCTCTGGAAACAAAATACTGGTGGAGTCATGGCACCCTCGGGTGGGGGGAGTTGTCCACATGGGCTGGCCAAGTCTGTCCTTGCAGGACGGCAGGCTTGTTCGTGGGCAGATCTGGGACATCCCTCAGAGACCTCCACCCTAAAAATGCTTGGTCCTGCACTATGCCAGTGAGGACAAGCCAACACCACTGCATAACTAATTCTTGCTCATATAACTTTGCTAGCGCCCCCAGGCTGGGGAGGCCTAAAGAAATTCTGGGGACAAGAGTAAAACCAATTGTAGACATCAGTTATAAAGTCCCAATGTGCCATGAACCGTGCTGCAGCTTTACCTTCTCCGTGTCATTGAAGACACATGAAATTTATGCTGTGAAATAAATGTGTCCTTCAAAACCATTCTTCCACACTTCATTTGAGAGAGATTGGTCTTGAATGACGATCATAACTGGGAGTGGGCTGTGGGATGAACACATTTGCACAGTTCATTACGTCCTCAATTAGTGTTCCACTTTCCAAATGAGGGCAGTGAGACTCAGAGGGGTGAAGGAGTTGGCCAAGGTCACACTGCGGGTGGGCTGGGACCTGGGTCTGCCCACTGAAGCTTTGGTGCCCTGGTGAGTACACGACAGCCTCCTTGCTGGCTTTCTCCTCTCTCTTCACCTGAGCGTGCCCGGCTACTTCACTCTCAGCTGCTCCCCTCGTCCTTCCTCCAGATCTCACATTTTCAGGACCACACTTTTGGGGCCCATATTATTCTCTCTGTTTTCTACTCTGTAGCATGGAATCCAAGATCTTGGGAAGTTACTTTGAAGTGCTCCGTTGCCTTTTGGATCTCTTCAGGGGTGAAAGGGAAGGAGTTCCCATGCGGAACTCACCCTAACCTTTCTATTTGAAAGAGAAGGTATTTGGTTAATGAATTGTTTTTGCTTTCGGGGGACTCTGAACATTCACAACAACTAAGCATTGTAGATACAAGTTGCTCTGGAATATTCGGAATAACTACCTTGAGTAAGAGCCAGTTCAGGTCTGTCAAGTGCACTCTCCAACTGCAGGCTCCAAGGTAAAAACCTTTCTGGTATCTGCTTCCTTCCACAGAGCATAATGGGGTGGCTGCGGTGCGGAAATGGCTGGTCAACAACAGTCCCCAATCTAAGGCCTGGAAAAAGAAGAGACTTGACTCAGGGGAAGTTGGTGAACCGGAGAACATAGCCTCTAGTGAACACGGGAAGTGAGCTCCACTGAGGTAAAGGAGAGGCAGCCTTTTATAAAGTCCGCGCCCTGGTTCCTCATTGGTCCATTTTTATGTAAATGAGACTCTCTAATCACACAATTCTGATTGGTCCAAATTGCGAAGTTCTGACTGGTCATAATCATGCATTCTGATTGGTCCTTCTGGAGCTGCTTTGATTGGCCAGGTGTGAAGGAGACTACAGCTAAATAGTTCTTATTAGAAGGGGCAGGTCTCAGCCCGTTGGTTAAAAGAGGATGCCAGGAACTCCCTTAGAAGGGTTGACTCAGAAGGCGGGGGACAGTCCTGGAGGCTAACGGCTCAGCCTGTGGCTTTCCCCTGAAATGTAGAGGGTGTGAGAGGCCTCTGTCAGCAATGGCTGCAGGACGCTGATTATGAATTTGAGCTCAGGTACCCATGAGGAGTCCTTGTTAGCAGATACATTCCTTCTGGAGTTTCACAGACTTCATAGAGGCCACACAGACAAGGTTCAGGAGCAGTATGGCCAAAGTCTTGTTGGAATGCCCCAAGATCATCCAAAGGACAAAGCAATGTAGGCAGCTTCGGAGGAGCTGTCACAAGGCCACTTTCATTCCTCCCTCCATCTTCTAGGAGGCATCCACAAAACGTTCTTTTCAGCCTCCACGGTTTCAATGATGCCTAGGACTTTCCTTCTGGCCCTTCCTTTGGGTTCAGCTTCCTTTGGGTTCACCTATGATATGAATTCACCATCCTTTAGAATTGTCGCCCCACCTCTCATGTTACCTGTCATCGGGCCCCTTTTGTTTGGTGTTGTCCTGTAGGACAAGGGAGCTGACTTAATCCACTTTGGTCTGTTTTGTCCTTACCTGCCAAACCTGTTGCACAGTGATAAGCCCCCCTGAGATGGCAGTAACCCCTGCTGCATAGAGAATGTCTGGCCACTTGTCAGCAGCTGTTTGTTCTGGCTGTCCTAGGAAGCCCTCCCTACCACAACAGTGACCCCAAAGCGGTTTCGGAATGCCCGATCCTGCACATTCACAACCATCCAAGTCCTACCCCAGTACCCTCCCCCAGCTGCAAGTGGTCTGCCAGTGACTGGGGAACTTTTTCTTACTGAGGGCAAAGTGCAGAAAAAAGAATTCTCTTCAGATCTAGGAATGGCCACAATTAATCACACTGCCTTCACCCCAGTGCTGCCCTGAAAGCCTTTGAGGCTGGGGTCCTCAAAGGTTTTGCCAGCAGATCAGCTAAGAGCGACTGTCTGAAGAATCTTAGGAAGAAAGACTGTGAGGCCAAGGCCCTCACAGAAAGAGATGCTAAAATCAATGAGTGATGCCTGTCAAAGCAGAGGAAGGGGAGTAATGCCAGTTCTCCCAGTTGGTATTTACCCCCCTCTGCGGTTTAGGAGCAAGGCTGCATGCATCTTGAAAAGCACACTTGGGGAATTAAAAGGGACCTTTCTTAGCTTTTCCTCATGACTATGGCATTACCTATAAATTCGCTTAAATCTATTTTCTAGAAAAAATTAGGACTGGAGAAAATTAGTTTTACTTTCATTTGACTCCTTTTTAAAGGAGGTTTCTAAATAAATCACCTGGAAATACTCAAGTTATGAATGTTTCTAAACCAAGAGGTCTTTGTAGTGTTGCTTTTGGTTCCTGAGTCCAGACTTCTCCGCAGTGAAGTTAGTCACTGTGACCTTGGCACTGTTAGCAGCTGCCTAGGTTTGCGGGAGTGGGATGAGGAAAAAGTGGGCGGAGAAACTGGCCTCCCAAGGGGCTTTTATGTGTCTGGCTCTATCTCTGAGGGGCTTAATTGGGATGACGGATGAGAAGACACAGTTTTTAGAGGGAGAAATAGATACTTGGAGAGGTTAAGTAATTCGCCCCATGGTCAAACATGTATGGCAAGTTTAAACCCAAGTCTGTCTCGGAAAAAAGTTACTTAAATAAATGCAATCCGATTTAAGTAAATGCAACAAAATCGTGCACTAATATTTTGGGGAAAACAACAGTTACATAAGGCATAGAAGAAAACAGAAAGCCAATAAGCTAAGAAACCATGGAACAAAATTAAGTGAAGCTATAAAGAAGGTTCAACTTCATAAATTCTAAATCACATAGAGTAAACATGAAAGACGGCTGTCTAAAAAGTGAAGTCAGAGATACAGAATTACTTCAAGAAATACTGTTTTAGAACTCTCAAGTATATATCGAAACTTCTCAAATGACTAGGTAAGAACAACTTTCCTAGAAAGAACAAAGAAATCCTGTGCTTTTCCTCACGGAAGAACACAGTAGGCCTTACTTGATTTTGGAATTAGATCAGCCACCATATGCAGAAAAGTCTTATTTCTCATTACCCAGAGAAATCCCCAGCTATCACTGTAATTTTGCCTATTCCTCCCTTCATTCTATCAGTTTTCCCTGGGTGTGAGGAGGTGTGGCAAGACCCCTCCTAGACCTATTCAGGCAGGAGCTTGTCTGGAGAACCTGCCAGAATAGACTTCATGTCACTCATCTTCTCAAAACAAACAAAAACCAAACAAGAAAAAAAACAGCTTGTATTTTCACTTATGTTCTTTTGTTTTCTATTTTACATTTTGATTTCTGCTCTCACCTTTTTTATTCCATTTGTTTGCTTACTTGGGGTTTCCTTTATTCTTCTTGGTCTAGTTTCTTAATGCGAAAGCTGAGGTCATTGAATTGAGAACTTCCTTCTTTTCTCCTACAGGAGTTTGGTGCTATAAATTTCCCTCTAAGCATTCTGTAGTTACACCCCACAACTTTTAGTATGTTGTGTTTTCACTTGCTTCAGTTCAAAATAATTCCCCACTAACATTTTTTAACAGACCTTATTTTTAGAGCAGTTTTGCATTCACGGCAAAACTGAACAGAAGGAGTAAGAGATTTTCCATAGATCCCCTGTCCTCTCCCAGCATCCCCCATGATCAACATTCCACACCAGAGTGGTCCACTTATTACAACTGATAAACATACATTGACACATCATTATTACCCAAAGCCCATTGTTTTTATTAGGGTTTACCCTTGGTGTTCACCCATACATGCTGCAGGTTTGGACAAATGTATAATGACATGTATCTACCATTACAGTATCACACAAATAGTTTCACTGCTCTCAAATTCCTCTTTACTGTGCCTATGCATCGCTCCCTCCCTGCTAGTCTCTGGAAACCACTGATCTTTTTACTATCGCCATAGTTTCCAGAATGTCATCTAGTTAGAATCACACAGTACGTAGCCTTTTCAAGTTGCATTTGAGTTTCCACCATGCCTCTTCATGGCGCATTTCTTTTTAGTGCTGAATAATGTTACATTGACTGGACGTGCCCCAGTTTATTTATCTGTTTGCTTACAGAAGAATATCGTGGTTGCCGCCAGGTGTTGGAAGTTATGAATAAAGCTTCTATAAACACCCTTGTGCAGGTTTTTGTGTGGTTGTAAGCTTTCAACTCAGTTGTATAAATACCAAGGAGCACGATTGCTGGATTGCGTGCTAAGGGTAGGTTTAGTTTTCTAAGAAACTGCCAAACTGCCTTCCAGAGCGGCTGTACCACTTGCATTCCCACCAGCAATGAATGAACGTTACTGTTGCTCTCCATCCTCGCCAGTCAAAATACTTTTTAGTCTTCCTTTGACCCACTGATTATTTAGAAGCGTTAGTTTCCAAATACTCGAGAATTTTCCAGACATCTTTCTTTTATTGGCTTCTAATTCAATTTCACTAGTCAGTGAACATATTTTCTATTATTTGAATCCTTTTAAATTATTGAGACTTGTTTTATGGCCTGGAATATAGTCTATCTTTATAATTATTCTTGGCACCCAAAAGAAAAAAGTATATTCTGCTGTTGTTGGGTGCAGTGCTCTATAAATGTGAACTTGGTCAAGTTGGCTGACAGCTTTACCTAAGTCTTCTATACCCTGACTTCGTTTGCTTGTTCTACCAATTTTTGAGAGAGGAGTGTTTACATTCCCAGCTATCACTGTAATTTTGCCTATTCCTCCCTTCATTCTATCAGTTTTTGTTTCATTTACTTGAAGCTCTGTGATTAGATGCTTAAACTTCTAGGATTGTTCTGTCCTCTTGACCAATTGGCCCCCATTATTAAATGAACCTCTTTATTCCTAGTGGTAATCTCTTCTCTGAGATCTATGTTGTCCAATATTAACAGTCACTTGAAGCTTACTTTTAGATGACATCTTTTTCTATACTTTTACCTTTTTAAAAAAATAGAGACATTTGCATTTGAAGAAGATACAAGATTCAAGAAACATGGTACACAGGACAATGACGCCTCAGTCCCCTTCAAAGCAGGACCTTGGGACCTCACACAGTTCCAGTCTCCATCAGCTGCCCCATCTTATTTTCCTGAACCCATCGAAGTCCTGAAATCTCTTCCCTTTCAAAGGTGATTTTAGTTTTGGGAAAAAGCAGAACTTTTAATGTATTTGAGTCTCTATATTTACAATGTGTTTCTTGTATACAGCATTTCACGCAGGTAAGGTCTCATTAGGTGTTTGTGCCTAATCTTTCAATCTTGCCTTTGGTATTTAGACATTTACATTTCATGTGATTTCTTGTATGGTTGGGTTTAAATATACCATCCTGATATTTGTTTTCTGTTTGCCATATCTGTTACTTGTCCTTTTCCCCTTTTTGTCTTTTGAATTGGATGTTTCATTGCTGCTCTATTTTGCATTCTTTGTTGGCTTACTAGCAATTTTTTTTAAGTGGCTGCTTTAGGTTCAAAGTATACATTTGTAACTTATCAGTCTACATTGAATACTGGACTACTTCACACATAGTACAAGAACAGTGTATTTCTATTTACTCTCTTCATCTTTGTGTTAATTTTGTCATGTTTTACTTATACATTTGTTTTATAAACTTCTGTGTATGTTTTTTGCTTTCAAGTATTCATTACCATTTAAGGTGATGTTAAAATATTTTTTTTCTATTACTAGCTGATATCAATTTCATCTTGTATCAATTCCTGATACCTGGAGAACTTTCTGTAATATATTTGGTATCTTGTATGCCTTTGCCTTTATTTTTGAAAAGTATTTCTACCGGGTGTAGAATTACAAGTTGATGCCCTGGCTGGTGTGGCTCACTGGATTGAACTGAAAAGTCGCCAGTTCAATTTCTAGTCAGGGCACATGCCTGAGTTGCGGGCTGGGTCCCCAGTTGGGGGTGTGCAAGAGGCAACAGATCAATGTTTTTCTTGCACATCAATGTTTCTCTCCCTCTCCTTCTTCCTTCCTTCCTCTCTAAAAATAAATAAAAATTTTTAAAAATTATTTAATAAAAAGAATTGCAAATTGACAAAATATTTTTTCTTCTTTTCAGTAAAGATGTCATTTCATTGGTTTCTGGGATAGCATTATATAGTAACACTTAAATGGCATTGTTTACTAGTTCTGTTATTTGTGTTTTGGGGGGTCATCTTCAATTTATTCAAGTTTCTTCCTTTGGGTTGTTTTCTTGCTTTTTTAAATTGGAAGAGTTTTTAAATTAGTGAGAAACTGTCTACTGACTATATTATGAGCCAAACTACTTTGCAAACTTTCTGAATGACATGAAAAAGAAAAGTTTTGGTAAGACAATGAGATTTGAAGACAGGGGAGAAAAGAATTGGTGTCCTTCCTTTCCAAAGGTAAGAGAAATGGAGAAACGGGGTAGCGTACCTACCTCCTCAGCTACTGATCTAGGAATCCTCAGAGAGGATTCTGAGCAAATTCTTGATCCACCTTGAGTTTTTCAACATGCCATAGGGAATTAAGTGTGAAAAATGAGTATTTTTTTTGTTTGAACTATTCACTATTTATGATCATAGAGCATAGTTAGTGGGGACTAATTTTGCTTGTTTTGTCCCTTATTTAAAGAAAGGCATACAGTATGCTTTTATACCTGGCTTTTTAGGCTCAACATAATGTTTCTGAGATTCATTCATATGTTGCATGTAGGTATATACTGTTCATTCTCACTGCTTTAAAATAGTCCATTGTATGAATACACAAAAATGTATTTACTCATTCAACAGTTGATAGATATTTAGGTAGTGTCTCGTTTAAGGCTATTGCTAATATTGTTGTTATAAATATTCCAGAACATATCTTTTGATGAACATATGTTTGCATTTTATTGGATGTATGCTTAGAAGCAGAATTATTAGATTCCACGATGTGAATATTTCACTTAGGTAGACCTTGCCAAATGGTTTTCCTACATGTTTGAATAAATTTCCATTCTTACCAGGACTGTGAGAGACTTCTGATTTACTTCCACATTTTGCTGGCCTTCATAATTTCTTATACCTACTAAAATAGTCCATTAAGGAAATCTGTATCTCTTATGAGTATGCATGCTAAAGTTCTAAATAAGAGATTTGCAACTGAAATACTGATTTATAAGAAAAGAATAACACATTATGACCAAGTAGATTTTATTCCAAGGACACAAGAGTGGTTCAACGTCAGCAACCCCACACATAATCTAGCTAGTTAACAGATTAAAGAATAACATATGACCATACCAAAAGATGCTGAAAATTCTGCAGCTGTTCCTAGTGAAATCTCCTGGTAAAACAGGAAATAACTTATTTAATAATATTCTTCACTGAATAGCAACACAAATATTCTAAAGAACTAAATACTCAAACTATTTCAACTAAAATCAACAATAGAAATACCTATCACCATTTTCACTCAACACTGTAATAGAGTTTTAGACAACAAAGATTCTAGAGAAGAATCTGTCAAACACTGGGAAAAAGTTCAAATATTTTTGTGAAAGTCATCATTATATTACCAGGGAAAGTTGCTGGAATTAACAAGAAAACCTAGAAAGTATATTAATAAATTTGTTGTATTCAAGGTAAGTACACAGAAAAAATAGGATTTTTATTTATAATAAGCTTTTATAAATGAAAATGGGTTTAAAAATCCATTCACAATAATGACCAAAAAGCTACGAAACAAGAATACACTTAATAAAAAAGATGCAGAACTTAAACGAAGAAAACACTCAATACTTACGGAAGATGCAGACAAGGTCTGAGCAAACAGAGCATGGTAGGTTTTCTTACCATAGATCAGAAAATCTTTCTTATCATAGTTCTTAGAAGACAATATCATATGTCAAATTCCCCAAAGATAATCTGTAAATTTCATGCAGTTTCAACCCCTAATTGGGTAAAATGATTACAAACTTCAAATGCATGAGAATAGCAAAGAAAGGGAGTTAAAAAAAAAAGCAGTAGGCAGGAGTGTGGGAGAGAAAAAGCTCTACCTTGCCATTTTATAAAGTCACTATATATAAACATTATAAGTCACTGTAATTGAATTCATATGATATTGCCATATGTAAAGAGAACTGGAAGTGAAACAGAAAGGTAGACTGAAACATCCCATTATATACAAAATATTAATATATGACAAACTTGGCATTTCAATTCATTGGGAAAAGATAGTTTATTACTAAAGGATGCAGAAACAACTGGCAAACCACTTAGAAGAAAGTAAAGTGGGATCCATCTCTTGTATTCAATACAAAAACAAATTCCAAATGGAGTAAAGACAAATGTGAAAACCACTAACAACAAACACCAAAAATAAAACGCAGAAGCCATTCTAGACTATACATGCCACCTGGGGCTGAAGACCTTAGTCAATATAGAATACTTTGAAATTTTTATATATTCACAAATGTCCATATATTGTAAAATAATATAATATACTTCACTATATACTAATATAAAGTTTTATATGGGAAAAGGAATTATAAATATGGTTAACAAATTATAGATTTGGGGAAAATTGGCAAATTAAGAGAAGGAGTTTATATACAATATACAAAGAGCACTTACAATTCTTTAAAAGACTGCAAATATGAAAATGTTAATAAAATGAAAAAAAGAATGAAAAAGTAAAAACTTTAAATGTGAATACAAATATAAATATGCAATTCCCCTTAAGAGTGAAATCCAAATGGCTAAGTTTTCTATGGAAAACATACTGATTAATGTGGTCAACAGGCAACTTACAATAGTTAGAAAAAATGTTCGCAACCAAGAGTAGAAAGTCTTTATATACTATACAAAAAGCTCCTACAAACTAGTCAAATAAAAAAGCCAAACACAATATAAACACGGACCAAAATATGAATAAAAATAAAAATAAATGTAAAGGCAGAAGCAAGAATATAAATATTTGTGGTAGGCAGAATCTGACTCCCAAGATCTTTTGCCACTGGGTTACTCCCTTGACAATGTCACATTTACGGAGTACAGAGACTTTGCAGATGTAATTAAGGTTGCTAACCAGTTAACCTCAACATACAGAAATTATCTACATGGGCCTAACCTAGTCACGTGAGCTCTTTAAAAGCAGAGAGTTTTCTCTTGGTGGTAGCATAAGAGAATACAGAGGGGCGAGCACAAGAAGGGTCTAATGAATCCTTGATAACTTTGAAGATGAAAGTGACCACCTGCAAGGACTAGAAAGTTACCTTTAGGAGCTGAGGACAATGCCTGGTGAAGAGCCAGCAAGGAAACAGAGACCTCTGTCCTACAACCGCCCTGTACTCTAGACTTGCAAGAAATCAAATTCTGCCAACAAAATAAACTTGGAAGTGAATTCTTCTTCAGGACCTTCAGTTAAGAGCCCCGCCTGGCACACACCTTCATTTCAGCCTTATTGGGCAGCAGAGAGCCCAATCAAGCCTGCTTGAAGCTCTAACCCACAAGAACTATGAGAAAACATGGATTTTGTTTTAAGCCACTAAGTTTGTGGTCATTTGTTATGCAGCAATAGACCACTAATACAATAGTAACTTAACTGTGAGTGAAATTCAAATGACCAAACATCATAGGAAAAATTGTGCAGGTTTTCAGTGGTCAGGAAAATGCAAATAAAATAACAGAGGAATCACTATACCCACTAACAGGCTTTTTTCCTTTTCTTTTTTAAATACATTAGATACTACCTATGGGTATAAATGGTAAAGACTATTTTTATATACTTACTGAAGGATACAAATTGTCCCCGACTTTTTGGGAAACAATCTGTCAACACGTGTTAAAAACTTCAAATCTACATATCCCTCAGCCCAGCAAACCTTCCCCAGGGGACTTTTCAAACCACCATGGTGGTGAGTATGTGTGCAGACACAATGGCCATCATCGGAAAAAATCTGGTAACAAAGTAAATGCCCATTGATAATGGAAGTAGTTTAATAAGTTATCAACACCGAGTACTATACAGCATTAAAAAAAATGAAATCAGAGCTGAGATAGACTTGGAGAGATTTTCATAACATATTGTTGGATAAGAAAAGATGCTGAAAATATGTATAACCCAATTTATCCAAAGCAAACTGACCCACCAAAAAAAAATCCCACCTCATTTTATTTATAAAATTGTGTATATTAAGAAATTCAAAATAAATCTATGTATATATATATATATAGACTTATAAGGTGCTCATAATACACATAAAAATTTAAAAGCAAGTTGCAGACTATGGGTAGAAGACAAAACTCCAACCCCATATGTAATACGTGTATGCATATTACTATGAACAGCAGCAGACAGAATACTGGGCTATTACAAGGGAGGTGGGGTGGAATGGGATGGTGGGTTATTAGCTCCGCATCATGCCCTTTATTATTCCATTTATTGCTTTTGTGTTAATTGTATTATAGTTCCCTTAATTTGCATCATTCTTAAAATCTGAAGAACATAAAATCATCACCCTCTCACAATTTGCTTTTCCTCAGCACTTACCACTAATATTCTATATATTTTACTTACATCATGTGTTGTTCCCCACCCACAGGAATGGAAACTGCAGCCGGTAAAGAAGTTTGTTCACTGCTGACACCAGCACCAAGAACTGTCTGGCACAAAACAGGCACTCAAATATTTGAGTAAAGCGCTATTTTATGTATAACGTCTTCAGGACCACGCTTCATGTTCATTTAAACCTTATTTCTCTTAAAAACCTGATAATCTAGAAGCTATCAGGAGCGCGACAGAATCACATGACAAGTCTGAATTCAGGGAGTGAATAATTATTTGCTGGATGCTTATCACTGCCTGATTTTATCAGGTGTTTTATTTCTGTTACCTCAAACCAATCTAATTAGGTAGATCTATAATGCCCATTCCATAGATGAGGATCAGCTTGGAAGAGTTAGCTTGTCTACAATGTCACAATAAATGTCCTCTGTCCAGGCCAAAATCCTGTTGTTTGCTATGTGCTGTGTTGACCTTAAAAAGATATTTTAGTTTTTAAAAAAGATATAATTTTACATACTACATAGATTTAATATTATTCTGAGACTTAGTTGAATATTTCATTCCCTGCTGACTCACTACTCGGTTGATGATTCTATTAGGACTTTAAAAGGCATTTGATTGTGAAATAGAATTATCTACTCTAACTTGATTATTTTGCTCCCGAAGCAATTAGGCTGTTCAGCTCAAGCCACCTGGGCCCTGCTGAAGTGTAGCCACAAACCAAGACAACACTGAACTTATTCCTAGGTGAGTTAACAGACATTAAGATAATTACCATCAAATCTTCAAGACGACCAGCAGCCCTGAGAACATTGAGAGGTTTCGTCCCAGATTCCTCAACTCCAAAGCAAGCTCCCCAGAGGAATCCCTTTCTCAACAAGCTTTACTGAAGGAGCTTCCTTCCTCTGCGGCTTGGGGACAACTCCTTGTCCCCCATACACTTTGCTCCGTTCCAATGCAGGCACAAAGTGGGTGTTGCCCTGGGCACTGTTCCTACTTCCAGGTGAGTCCAAATCCCTCCTCACTTTAAGGTACAGACAGACCTCAATCTTAGAATCAGTTCCACAGATTTAAACACTTCTGAGAGTGCCTAGGGACTGGCAAGAATTTTTTTTTGTCTTTGATGAACTGTATAGTTTTGGAAATGTATTCTCTGATTACTCAACCAAGAAATATTTACTGAGTACTTCCTATATGGTAAGGCACCAGGAAAAGTGCTAAAGGGAATATATATTTAATTAAAAAACACACACACACACTAAAAAACTCTGGTCCCTGCCTCAGATTATAGAGACAAAAGCAAATAACCATGAACTGTTTTATTTTGTTAGTTGACAAGTGAGCAGTACTTAATATGTAAAATCTGAGCTGATGATGGGGCAGAATCAAGGCATTCTGAATAAAACGCATCACACTATGGGCTACCCATACCTCAAAAAAAAATTCAATACTTTAAAAGATAATATGAAATAAACTTTTATCTTCCTTGGCAATTTTTGTAAAAATAATTTCTAAAAAATCAAACAAAATAAAACTTGTGTTTACATCCACGACACAAATCTGCCTGGATCTGCATACAATCCTCAAGTTCAAAAGTGAAATCATTTCTGCCTCCAGAAAGCAATGATGTTTCAAAGAGAAAAAAGTACGTTTGCCAGCTTTACTGTTTTTTTTTTAATTGGAAAAATGAAGACATGTGTTCCTAGGTATCCCACCGCAGAAACAAGAGAAACAGGAGCTTACTGTCTTGCCTGTTCAGAAGACTCTTCAAAAGGAATAAGCTAAAGTCTGGATGTTCTGATTTCTCCGACCACGAGACAAAGGAACTGAACAGGTGCTATTTCATCGAAGAACAAACCTTTCACTTAAGTAAATTGATTGTTAAAGGGTACTTTAGTTGTACCTGCACACTTTTAAAATCCATGAATGGCAAACAGGTTAAACTTACCCTTAAATGTTAGCTCTGAGGGGGACACTACTATTAGCATTGTTAGTATCTTAACATTCCCTTCAGTTTAACATGTACCGAATGCATAAGGTTCCATGTTTACCTGCAAGCCACACACAGGACTACTGCTTTTCCTGGCAGCAAAACGCCGAGACGTTTACCACATAGAAAAGCATCCCCACGTAGCAGGTGGGTATTGGGCGTGTGTGTGATAGGAGTGTTATTGATCAATGACAGTCAAAAGATACGTGAGACCACTGAGTTTCTTCTTAAATATATCTTGAGTGAAATTACTCCATCAACAGGATATTCTGAAATAGATGGGCTCAACTCTGTAGAAAAAGATGTAAACATCTATTTTTAAGTGCTTTTAAAAGCACTCAAAATCATTCAAAACAGAAATAATCCAATAGAAAGGACTCCTGTCTTTTCAAGCGATCGTCACGGACATCACGTGTGGATGTTTCTAACGTGTCTAGTGTTCATTCTGACATGCAGATGGCATGGCTTTCCTGGGCCTATGTCAATACAGCTTCCTAAAATGTAATCAAAGCTGTGTTGTTTGACACTTTACCAAGGGGCTTCAAGATAATTCCGATTATTTCCTCAAATTCCTTAGATAACAGGAAGCAATGGCAAGTCAGAATTAGAATCACTCACTTTTAGAGGTCAAAAAGACCTGAGGTCAGCTTTCCAAGCCACGTAAAGAGAAAGGGAGACGCTGGGTGGTGGGCTTTTTCCTTCTCAGTGTGGCACTTCTTTCCCCACACCCATGCCCAAGTTATCCGGCTCCCAAAGTAAACTTTCTGATGAAATTTCTTTTGCTCTAAGGTAAGTTAATCTTGTTCATGAAAAATTGGTGCCACTCCCATAAAGAAGTAATTAAATGTTAATATACTTCAACATTGCAGCACATTTTATTTACATCATGAACATTTTTACAACTCATGCTTAACATTAAATTTTGTTCTCCATGCAGCTTTTAATTAACTTTTTCAGTACGAGACTCTCATTTGTGGGTGATGGGTGCCCTTACCATTACCCTTAATTTGATGCTATTATGAGGTAATTCAAAAATATCTTTGGTTTGAGGTTATAGATTGGGAACCTGGTATACACACTGGATCTTACGAAGGCATGAAAAACTTTGGCACATGAATTAATAAATACTAACTCTAGTACTCCAAGTGCTATTTAACAGATGTTTTCCTGTGGGCTCTCCTTTACATCACTGGATTAATGATCTCTTTAAAGAGGCGCACAGGAAAAGTAACGCAGAGTTAGGCATCTGGACCAGTCTTCATGTAAGGTGAATGGCTGAATCACCAAGGACAGGAGAATTTCCTGTGAAATAATCCCTTCCAATTAGCAGTATGTGGCTGATACTGTTTACCCAGATAATCAGATCTGTCTTCAACTCTGAGCAAACCACCACTACCTTTGGTCTAATAACAACTAGGACTAACACAGGGGTTAAGGGTTTGCAGGAACTACGTGAAATTTAAAGTGAGTCATTTTTTTGTTTAGTGGATTGTGGATTCTGTTTGGTTTTCCAAGTAGAAAAAAGACTCTAAATTAAAATTTGTGTTCCAGAAAATATCAATTCAGTTTTTTTCAGAGCTGTATGTCGGTGCTCCTCCTAGAAGTGGAGTGTCCCATGCATTGGTAACTGAGAAATAACAAGTTGTAGCCATGCAGGGCACTTCATGGTGGTGGTGTTGGGTTAGACAGCGCTGCCAGACTCCCAGGTTTCTTAGGGTACACCCTAAGTGCCACGACAATTGCAGGACCCCTCAAAAACCTTGGATTGGGGAAACTCAATCCAAGTCAGAATACCACCCTGAACCTGGGCTGACCCCAGGGGTCCACCAGTCCATGAATAACTTGGAGTCCTATTGACCTTCCGAGCTAACGCACCCTAAAATAACTCTAGGCAAATATGTCTCAGTTCTCATTAAAAGGAACAAAAGGGATGTTTCTGACACTACTGAAAAATGTGTATACACCAAAGGTGTAATACTCACTGCTACAGCAGCATACATAACATCGGAGAACAGTGGGTCGTTTCAAGGGCACCAGAAAGGGTATCCTTTAGAAAGATTCCATACAGTACTGGAGCAAAGTTTGGGGCAGGGAAGCCTTTGAAAACATAATGTTGATTTGAAGGAGAAAGGGAAAGAAAAAGGCTAATGCTTGTCTGTTAAGTAACCAAATAAAGGAAAAAACACATTAAATGTATATACATGTGTATATAACTTTAAAAAATTATATAACTCAACACTTGAAAAAAATAAACCCATGTCCCTGAAAGTATTGTTGATCCAATCTTATGGGGTATTTCCACTTTACTGGCTTTCCAAAGGTCCAAACTCACTACAATGATAAACTCTTCCACCGTTCTTACAATTAATAGTTAAGATTGGTTCATTATTTTGGATTCACATCTACTTTGTCTAATACCCTTTTATTTCTCTGTACCCCTCTAGTAGCAACCAAAATAACAAAATCAGGTTGTATTAAAAGTATTTTTAACTGCAAATATACTAGATTCCAAATCTGACAAACATTTCAATTCATGAGACACCTATAGCACATTATCTATATTTGTACACTTTATTTAAAAACAAATAATACATGTAGAGCCACCAAAAAAGGATATCTTAATTAGCTTATCCATACCCTGAATTTACAAAAGAAACTTCTTGCACCACAAAAATTAGCATTTGGATTAATTTACATTAATTGATACTATAACTGATATTTAAAATACCTGAAGATCAAACAATCGGGCCCAGGGTTCACCAGTTTGGGGATGGAGGGCACGGGTAGCATGTGGAAAAAAGGAGTTCTATAGGAATCTGAACTGATGATGCCCTGAGGTCAGCTCTAGTAAACTGAAGTTGAGAACACATAAAATAACCAATAGGTTTCAGGACTACAAATAAGTGGTTCCTCCTAAAAACAGTTACCAGACCATACAGTTGGGATGAGTGTAGGGGATAACTCTTCATCGGGACTGGAAGGGGGGTTGTATTTGTTTCTCACAAGAGGCAAACTTCAGCCAAACAAGAAAAAAGTAGGGAGGGAGGAATGCGACACACTGCAGACTTTCTGCTCGCTGGTAACTCCAAATTAAGCAGCCCTCTCTCCAAGTCAACTAAAATACCATTCTCTGAGACATTTTCAGAGAGGAGCTAATATACAACCAGAAAAAATCATTCTACACAAACAAGGCACTCACTGGCTCACAGCCTGTTAAAAACCCAGGCAGACATTACAGTTAACCTAAATTAAAATGAACTTTCTAATTTGCATCAGAAGGATGACAAACATGTGGTCCCAGTTAAATCAAATCTAAAGCTTGATTAGCAAAGATCCAGGAAATTCTGACCCCTAAGCAATAATACTTCAGGAATACTACTAGAATAAATGAGTGGGATCTAGGATCTCTGATTGGCCTAAGAATTAAAAAAAAAAAAACTGATGCAATCTGTTAAACAGTTTGTCAACCTTCTGTCCCTTATAGTGACATGGAGACCCAGTTGGATAATGAATATGGCCAATTAAAAAGCCTTCTGTGGCAAAGGTAAAAATTATTTCAATCATTTACCAATGACCTATCATCTGTTTCTAAACACAGCTGTTAGTCTTCTGGACCTTCCCCTAAAATGAACTTTGGGAATCGATATACTTCACAAAAATATACATATAATTTCTGCCAACAACTACTTTTGTACAACCTGAGTCCCAGTGTCAAACACTTAAAGGTCTGCAATTATATAAATAACTAAACAAGTAACAGTAATGGAGGCAACTGCTAAGAAAATACAATTAATGATTATGTACTTAATTGCTTTGAAAGTTTCCAAAGAGTAAAGTAAGCTGAAGGAAAGTATACTTAGAGCTCTTTTTCCATATAAATTCATTAACAGTTTGGCTCTTGGTTGAAAACATCACACAGACATATATACTAATCAGAATTAACTAACTTAACTATCGATATTAATGATAAATTTTAAGCAGTTCTTTCAAAAGAAAATCAAAATTAATTCTAAGTCTTTCAATCTGATTTGTAACATTTTAGTTCAATATAACTTAAAATTACAAAGCCTGAGAAAAGCACCAACACAGATTTTTAAATTGCATTCAATCATCATTTCAGATGTCATAAAGGTTTGCTTTAGTTAAAATGGCAGCAATGACAAAGAGGTAGATATGAAAGATGCCATTTAAATACTAATCTTAGGTGGAATTTTAACTAGGTCTGGTGTTTATCTAAAAATAATTTTACTAGTTGAATGTTCATTACATAAGAATTTCATGACATGATCTTATATAAGGGGGAAATATATGAAACACTAAAAAAGTGAGTTTTTAAAAATTACATTTACTTAGTCAACATGAATGAGATCCCATAATTTCGGTGAGCCAATAATTTCCCCTTTTACCTGAACTTGACTATAATGAAATAAAGAGTTATTTTCTTCACTATTAAAATATTTAGGAATTCACATTCAGAATTCTTGGAAAGTATAAACGGCGCTCAGAAGAGCACAAAGACAGCGCATGAAATGTCCCCTGAAGTCCTAGAAGCTGAGCAGATACATTAAAAAGACAGTACGGTCACAAATCGGGACCTTCACAGATTGAAGCATGCACGCACACACACTGCACACACACAGTTGTCCTCGCTCTCTCTCCCCCTCCCCCCAAACTCAATTCTCATCCTCACTGTAAGGCTGCATTTGTATTTTTTTAAAGGCACCTCTCTCTCTAGCTATTGCCTTCTTGATGATACATGTTTTGTTAAAAATCCTGAATGTTCGATGGAAATAGTTCAGTACTGAGATTCGAATATTTTTCAATTCACATTTAAATAGCCAAGTTTTCTTACATTCAGATTTTAATAAACTAGAATGACAGTCTTTAAAACAAGCATGCTGGCCTATAATGAATATCGTATTTACAGTCATTTAAACATTTGGAACTCTATATATTATACTGCAGAAGCAAACAGCACAATACCCATCATACTCCTCATTGCCTGCTGTGGACACTACCTCCAAAAATGAAAATACAAAACAGTAAAATGCACCTATGGTTTTTATATATATATATGTATATAGTCTATATATATTATATATATTCTTACAATATATATAATATATACTTATAAAATTTACATACATTTTAGACATTTTCAAATAAATCTTCACCCTCTCCAACAGAAATTTATAGCAATACTGAAGGAATGAAAGTCAGCTAAACAAAACATTTCTCACAAAGTTCATTATCAGTGACGTAGCTCAATTTCTTCCCTTTTAGTCATAACTAAAATGATTATAAAAGCTCAATATTTTGCATAACTAATTATCTATTTATTGGCAAAAATTGATAAACCTGTTCCATAGAAAAATACTGAAGGTCATTATACCACTTATGTTAAATATCTATGGTTGGAGTAGCAGATGAGCTCCATATGACAACTGAGTTTTGAGAAGGGTGCTGTGAGCTCCCAGCAATGTACCCACAGCCTATGAAAATAAGGCAGGAACCCACATCTCTTGATGATTTTCATACTATTCCAATACATTTCATCCAAAATATTTACAAACCAAGCCCTATGAAAGCATTTCAATTGACTGTTCAAATCATATGTTTTTTTTCACTTTATGAATTTTGTTTGCCTTTTCAAAGACTGAGGGAAAAATCAGACATGTGTATATGCTTCTATCAGATTGGAAGGCAGCTTTGGCTCATTGCTAGGCTGACATCACACAGCGCTAGCAGAGAAGAATCTCTGTTTCTATGTACAGTCTCCAGAGGCACAGCACTGGCTTCCTAAGGAACTTTCAACAGTTCCATCATTTGCACTACGGTCTACGTATCTCATGGTTATTTTTCACTCACTAACAGAAAAATTTCAACTGTGAGGTATAAAATGTAGGTGAAGAGAAAGTCTTGGCTTTGAGAATTTCAGTGACATAAATAAAGATGGTACTGAAGACCTTTAATTACCTTGGGAGGTAATTAAAGCAATAACTGGTAGAACAATAGCTTTGTAGTTGTCCATCATAAATATGCCAAGGGTGGGCACCTGGCTGGAATTTCCCAGTATCCCTTCTACAAATGTTAGGCTAGCAACACCATTACTTTACTCTGTGAAGAACCAAAGGAGGAATTCACCAAACACAATGTGGAATTCCATATCTGCCTGGGAATATAAACATTCACTTGGTATGTACCTTGGCTACGAAGCGGTAGCTCATGTCCAGGTCAATTCATTTGATTATACAAAAGAGTCCTTTGAGCCCAGTGTTAACCAAAGCACAGATGAAAGGACAAGGTATCTATGTCAAAATATTAAAGCATATCTGTATAACAACCAAGCAAATTTAGCACAGGTCCTTCACTTTAAAGAAAATTTGCCTGTATATTGAAGAATTCTAGAAGCAGACAAGCAGAAATTTTAAAGAAAAATTTTCAATTATCATCCACATCAATGCCAGAATAATTCTTCAAGGAGTACATATCATTAGAAGTGCAATTGCTATGACAATGGAATATGTGGGGGTAGGAATGTAGGAACTGTACTAAAAGGTTAAAATATTTATGGACATGGATTTCTTAAAAAGTCTGAAAGCCTATTTTATATACATTTTGCTGAAAAGTTGCACATTAGTAATTTATTTCCAATTTCTAGATTGGTCTCTGACATTCTGAGCAAACAAGGGAGTGCAAGGAGAGGGGAGAGTCGCAGGGACGAAGTCTGTGCCCCAGGGTCAGAGAGCAGGGTCACGAGCATCCCAAGAGCAGACAAAACACACGTCGGCCAGAGGCAAGGAGCTCAGGGAAACCTGGTTCTTTATGATAGGGTTTTCTCCAGAAATGACATTGATTCACTGCCCATGAAAACATGCCATGTTTTAAATTAAACAATGGATGAAGGGTAGGGAGAGGAAAAGAGAGAGAAAACTGTTTATCCAATATTATACACCGAACGCTTCCGTCCAGCTTTTCAAGAGGTTCTTCTTATTGGAGATGCTAATAGAGGACTTCCAGAGTATAAAACATTTGCTTTATTTAGTATGTTTGCAAAAGCAGCTGACTGAGATTAACCATACCCCTTGCACTGTTAAAACATAATTATGAACTACTTTTTGGTAGGTATCAAATAATTTGACTATGAGACACAAAAGGAAAGGGCAGAGATCATCCGAATGTGGTTATGTGGGTTTTGAGGAATGAGTACTTGCAAATAACTACAATCTCTTCAACCACTGAAAAGTTAAGATTTTATCAATATGAAATAATCACTCTGATACTATAAATATCATATGAATAAAGTGAATTTTAAAATTAATAGAAATTATTATAAAGATATGCCCTGCTTGCCCTTAAAAATAAACAGAATCTTACACCTGAATTAAGTTAAATCCTTTAGTAAAAGCAGAGTCTATCAACTATTCTTCATAATGCCGAGTGTTTTTGACAGTTAAACTTTAGAATGATACCAAATCCACTTTAAAAATGTAATACAATATAGATATCTGCTTACAAACTGAATGTTTAGCATTTCTGAACAGTAATATATTTAACATATTATTGCATTTCTTTTTTTCCCTAACAGGTAAAATGCTTTGCCAGGTGCTTTATGTGAGCAGCTGAAAGGAGAGCTAAATTAAAAACTCATTTGAACACTGCCTGGTCATTATGCATATAGAGATTAGTTCAGCAGATATGGTAAAGATTAATGTTTTGACTACCTAATGTGTTTAACAAGATTTCTCAGGGGAGAACTAGGGCTAAATTTCAGCTTTTCCTCTACTCATTCCCAGCCATCAAGCTTTTTAATTATCCTTTATACTGTGCCCCATTTACTCAATAGGGGACAAGCTAAACCTATGTTCGCTCAGGCCTGCCTAGCGAATTAGAACAACTTTAGAAATAAAAATTCCTACTTTGGGAAAAATTTGAAACAGTTTCAGGCTCACAGATTCAGCTGAGCTTGCAGCAAACCGAACAAACCTTAGTTTTAGAAAACAGTATACCAATTGCAAAACTATACTTTAACAAATGTTCTCTGTGCTCCTTCAGCAGAACAAAAGGGCAAAAGGAGTTGATTCTTGCCCTGGTCTCTTGTATCTCTTTTGTGCAGTCGATTATTTATAAACAGCTAGAAGGTGAAGAGGATGCATTCTGTCATACAAAGACTTTAGCCAGTGCATCAGCTCCAGCACTGGCTATATAGCATTTGGATGGGTGGAAAGCTACATCATGAATTGATTCTTCAAACTTTTTCCGATGAGCTGTGAACTCTTGGATACATGTCTTACTTTCTAGGTTCCATAAACGTATTGAACAGTCATGACCTATATCAAAAGAAAAGAAATTGAAAAAAAAATTACATTAACATGAAAATGATAAGAACAAATAAATAATACATAGTCGATGTACTTACTGCCAGACATCAAGTACAGGCCATTAGGATCAACTGCTAAACTTGTAACAGCTTCTAGGTGGGCTACCATCGAGTGGATCAGTTTGCCTTGGGAAAAAGAGATCATTACTCTTTATTAATAGATTTCCTCAGCCTGAATACATGCCAGTTACCGCAGTACACTAGTTTCTCCAGTCATCCCTTTCTATGTCCTTACTGCATCAACCGCTTTTTTCATCAGCTAAAACGACAGTATGGTAACGATGGGAAACACAAGCTCAAATTCCGGATTATATTTTTGTCTTTCAATCGCAATATAAAAGTCAGTAAGCCATATGCATTAACTAGAACTCAGACATTAACCACCTACTTTGTATCCTTTACCTGCAGGCAAATTATATGGATTATGGGAACACAAGAAGAAACAGAGACAAAGACAAAGGAACAGAGAGAAAACGTCGCCACAACTCTGGTAGAAGCAGTAATAGCAAGAGTTTGAGAATATTGAATTACTCATCATTCACAGCTAAGCAAAGTCAGCAAAAGTCAACACAGTTACAAAGCTAACTGCAGACAGTCAGGTAAATATGGCTGCTAACACAGTGTTTTTCTCCCAGCACAGGTTTTCATGCATTTCCAATGGGCTAATGAAATGTAATCCAGAAAACACCGGGACAGCCCCAATTCAAATCAATCAGGAACAAACAGGATTATAATGCAAAGATCAGTCCATGGAAAAAATGAATTAAATAAAACCAAATGACAGGGGTTTTCCATCTGAACATTAAGGATATAAACTGAATAATTTCAAACAAAATATAATGATCCTATGCCTTTACTTCTACTTTCCTCCAGTAGATTCATAGTAAGCGATTAATTTTATTGGTATTTAAATGAAATTTTTGTTGTGTTCCTAGTGATAACCTTGACTCCAGGGCCAAAATATAACATGTACTTACTATTAAATAAACCGAAATAACTCTATATGCTATATGACAGATAGTTCTTAGCAGATTTGGATGAAACAAACAGAAACTGAGCTGGGAGAGTATCTGTGTTTCAACACCTATTCCCTGATGATGGAGTCACAAACAGACACCAAAATCAGCCTACTTACAGTAGAGGGGTTTTTTGCTTTAACAGTAATCAATTTTTAGTAAATTTTTACCTGTATTGTTATCATAGAATTTGATGTGCCTGTCTTCATGAGCAGTGATGCTGATGGGAAGAGTGGGATGGCTGATGACTCTATTTATTTGGCAGGAAGAGTTGGTGGCTTAAAAATAAAAAATGAAAGACAATTCAAATTAGTCAAAGCTACTATTTCTTCCCACGAGAGAAGTGAATACTCCCCTAAGAGACTGAAAAAGTAAAGGTGATTTTAATCTGTTTTCAGTTCATTTATTCTGCAACTGTGTTCATAATTTCAGTGCTAGGAAACAAGAACAGCCTGAGCAATACTATACTGAGAAATCCAGAGCTACCTAAGAAGGAGAATTTCCTTTCCCTCTGCCTGTTGTCTATGGGTACCACCTATGGCTTAGCCTAGAGCCAGTGCTATTTCTCTTTCTATAATGTTCTGTGATATTTGTTACTTTCAAAAATTCCATCCTTACCTACTTGTACATATTTCTCAAACTTAAATCTCAACTACTTCTAGATACAGAGTTCTTTATTACATGGTTATCATCTAAAGATACACAAGACAGAGCTTCTTAACATTTTAACTTTCTTTTTTCATCATAACAGAAATAATCACCATCTAATAATCAAACACATTTGGAATCTTAAAATAGTCAGCATCCCAAAAGGACTTGTGCACTACTTAATGGTTTTTGAAGACACTGCAATTATATGCACAAAGGGACAGGTAGGCCATATGTCATTAAACACATAATCACAGTGCACGAACCAAGGTCCAGAAAAAGTTGTGACTCGCCCAAAATCATATAACAAACTCAGTAACTATTCTGATTGCTCCATCTATCCCAACCAGACAGGTCATGCAAATCAGACAACTGCCAAAACTGGTACCTATACTATCACGAGTTCTTCCTGCAAGCCTTCTAGCAGAAGAAAATCAGTAAGAACTTAAGTTTAATTAATAATTTCTGTTAATATACTTTTTATAAGGAAAAATGTACATAAAGGTAACACTAATTTAACACATGTCAGAGTTTAAAAAATGTATTATATGGTCCAGGGAGAGGAAAGGATGTCCTTATAAAGTGCGTTACTGGGACAAGTGGCAAATTTGAATGTAAGCAATAGACGACAGCACTGTGTCATTGTTAAATTTCCTGATTTTGGCAATGTAATGTGCTATGGCAGAGAATGTACTTGTTCTTAGAAGTACATGCTAAAGCAAGGGCCCCCAAACACTGGAACCCAGCCCAGTACTGGTCCACGGCCTGTCAGGAAGCAGGCTACACAACAGGAGGTGAGCAGCAGGTGAGCGAGTGAAGCCTCACTTGCATTGCCACCTGAGCTGTGTCTCCAGTCTCCGTTCCTCCGCCCAGTCTGCAGAAAAAACCGTCTTCCATGAAACCAGTCCCTGTTCTAAAAGGTTGAGAACTGCTGCGCTAACTAAAGGATCAAGGAGTATAAGAGTATGATGTTTTTTAAGTGGTTCAGAATTTTAAATTATAGGCATATATGGAGAGTAATAAAGTGATTGTGACAAAATGTAGCAAATATTAAAAACTGATGAATTTGGGTGAAAAACAGTCAAAAGTTTTACTATATTTTTGAAAATTTTCTGAAAATTTAAAATGAATACAAAATAATGAATTTAAAAACAATTTTTAATCTTAGAATAGGTATCACGAATTTATACTCACATAATAGAAAACAGGTAAAAAACAGTGGCAATATTAGCCTACTCTATTCGAATTTCCTATGGTTCCTAGAAATACGACACCTTCAAAACTGAAGAGTCTTTCCCTATGCTAACAGTAGGCAGCCACCCAAACTGTTACCTAAATACACAACAAAAACTCACTTGACCATGCGGAGAAAGCTTTGAGTCAGTTACATTCAATTTAAATGGTTCTATACAAAGTGTTTAGTCTCAAAATTCAGCCTATGGAATTTTTTGCCTCCAGAGATAACACACCATTGAGTTATATCCTCTTAAGGTCTAGCAGGAGAATGATGACAAAAAAGAAGTACTTTAAGTAAAATATCCAATATAATCTGAGAGAGAAGTTTCTGTGAATAGCTTCAATTACTTTGAAATCTAGGAAATAAGTGATAGAAATCAAATGATGGAAGTAAACAAAAGAAAGTTTTTATTTAGCAACTTATAAGGAAGTTTCTCCACCTGAACGTCAATCAGACAAGTAAGCAAAATGCAAAGAACACTAAAAATAAACTGAGGGCCTACCAGCCATCATTCTAACAATGAATTAAGACAATCCTCCAAATATATTTAAATTGCAACTCAGAAATGGTTTACCTTTTCACTGTGTTCACAAGCACCCAATTACCTGCTTCAATTACTTTGACATCAATGAGAAGGAAGATCATTTAATCTGATGGTAACAACAAAAATCCTTCATCATTTTAAACTCTATATGAAATTCACTTTCACTTTGAAAAATGTTTGGTCTGAACTTTAATTTTTTTAAAAAACTCTGCTAAGTTCCAGAACAGAAGAACAACACAGTCAGATATAGATAGGGTAGTCACAGTAGAAAGAAATAAAAGACTAAATTAAATTTGTCTTACACAACTCTGAAGTAATCAAACCGATAATTTAGGAAATGCCAGGACATATTGTTTAACTTAAAATCATTATCACTTATTCCAATAATACCACCTTTGTATAAGACAGTCTGGGCAGTTTTCTGCAGCGAATGCTTCCAGGTTCAAGAAAAAAGTCATGTGATATCATAGTCACATGTTTTGGAAAAAAAAAAATAGAATCTCATTCACCATACTTGATGTCTGATTAATTTGTAGAAGTCACTGAAAAATCAACATTTACCACTCAAAGAATAATCTCTTTGAGTTACTACTCAAAGAATTATCTCTTTGAGTTACTACTCAAAGAATTAACTACAATCTATCTCTAAAGGTAATTCTAAAATTGTTCACATCCTCCTTAATTTCATATTGGGTTTTTACCTTACTACTGTTGCTTTATTTAGGTCATGTATTAAATATGATTTTAAATTCACTGAGAGTCTAAAACCTACATTTCTTAGCAAAAAAATTCAATTTTTGCTATTCCATAATCTCAGTTTTGATTTTTGGTCTCTTTTATATCCAAATACAATAGTTCAAAGCTCTGTTCATAACCTCCTCCCCAAACAATTCTCACAGGACACCAGAAGAAACAACAGACAACACATTAGAAAGAGAAAATAAAACCAAGATGAAATGCAGGAAATTTGGGGGAGAAAAAGGCAGAAGGAACACACACACACACCATAATAATTATTTTGAAAGCTAGCTCTCAGATTGAAATAATTTATGTGTATGTAAATTTTCTTTATCAACTGCAACCTGAACTGTGACTGTCTGAATTAAGCCTAAAGATAGAAACTAAAGGTTAAAAACCTCAAAACAAAATAATTCTGTAGTATCTCCATCACAATCTGTAAAATTATTTCCTGACTTCATATATCCAATAAGAAGCTTTGGGATTTGATTTGGGATTTTGAGAGGCACAACTTGACCTATACTCTAATCAGTAATGAACTGTGTCAAATTATATTACTAATATAAAATTTAGTTGATTTAAAAAATCAAATTGTGAGAAATGAAAAATATTATACATTCAGAATATATGTTTTCTTCAAACAAAATTAAAAACATAATCATCTGGCATAAAATTAGCTTGACTCTTTGGAATAGCTCAAATGCAATTTCAAATAATGTAGTTATAAATGTGCATAAACTTAATCCAAAGACTTAAAATCAATTGTAAATCATTATATCCTTCTAAGTAACATGTTCTGTGATTTAGCAAGCAGAAGACTGTATAATGACAAGTATTTTTCATAGATGACTCTAGTAGTTATAATTTTAATGAAGTTTAAAAGTTGATCCAAACGCAGACTATTTAAATACTGTTATACATACTCGTATCTACATTGGATTCTAAAGTAAGAATGCGTTGTTGTGTTTCCATGTTGAAGATGCTTGTATATCCTTTGCTGAATGATGCTACCATATGGCTTGGGTCACTGCTCACTAGATCCACAGAGGCAGGGATTCCCAATTCTAGAAGAGTCAGAACATATTCAAAGAGAATAATAATTAGAGGCTCTACTTAACAATGTGTTTAAAATACAGCAAAACAAATAGCAGCATGATTTCCTTAAGAGTAAATGAGACTTGATATTAGGATAAGAATTTGCTTATTGCCATTGAATGGAGATTTCATTACTCTTACCTGTTCAGCACATCTTCTACCTGTATTACAGCTAATACATATATGGAATGCAAGTCTTCATTAAAAAAATAAATGGAAAACATGTATGGACTACAAGTTTTGTTGCTTCTATCTCAACATGGGGCTCAGAGTAGCATCATGGGAATTCTTCATTCTAAAGGCTCATCACTTATTAGGAATTCTAACTTATCAAAAACATGAAATTTAAGAAGTAAATTCCAAATTGTTATTGGTAGTCATGTAAATATCAAATGCAGGCAATTCACCCTGGCTGGGGAGCATCATCCCAATACACCAATTTTGCAGGCCCAATATCCAGTCAGGGCAAACACAAGAATTAATCAGTGAATGCATAAGTAAGTGGAACAACAGCTCTCATTCTCACTCACTCACTCTCTCTCTCTCTCTGCCCCCCTCTTCTTTCTCTAAAATCAATCAATACATTATTTTTTAATGCAAGTAACTCATCAAAACCTAGACAAGTTATCATGGCTCAAGAATAAAGGTTTTTTATATATCATCTAAAACAGGTAAAACTTGGTTAAAACTTGGCACTTATTTACAAACATAAAAAATTGAATGATGTGTACATATGTATATAAACTGACTTTTTCATCTGATTCAAAAATCTAACTAAAGCAAGCTGTTAAACAGTAAAAAAAATGTGCATATTGTAAAAGATGCATTAATGGCCAATAAGCACACAAAGTGCTCAAAAGAATCAGCCAGCAAAGAAATGCAAATTAAATCACAATAAAATACTGCTACACACCCATCAGAATGGCTAAAATTAAACAGACAGGGACTTCCGGCCAAGATGGCGGTGTAGGTGGAAACACTGTACCTCCTCTCACAACCAAGATTAAGGACAACAAATATTTACAAACAATAACACAACCAGAACACAGAAAATTGAACTATGGAAGTCCGACAACCATTCAACCAGACCGGTAAGAGGGGCAGAGTCGGCAGCCAGAGGAGAAGAAATGTGGCAGGAAAACGCGGTGGCTGCCAGGCTTGGGGAGCCCCAGGGAACGTAGGTGGTGTGGAGCTTGCAGACCCTAGACTCCGGGAGGAGACGAGCAGACCATGCAAGGCACGCAGGCCAGTTGGCCAACCGTGGACACACATTCACACACAGACACATTTGCATGCAGATAAACTCAGCAAGAGCGGGCAGTGAGACAGACCACACAGCCCAGGGCCCCAGCGATGGGAAATAAAGCCTAAAAACACTGATTGAAAAGGTGCCGGGAGAGGTTCCCAGCCTCACAGGAGAGGTCACTGGGGAGACCCTCGAGGTCCCGGAGCGTGCATAGGCCCTCCCACCTGGGAACCAGCTCCAGAGGGGCCCAGTTTGCTTGTGGGAGGCAGCAAAGGGGACACAAATCTGAGAGAGCAAGGAACAGGCGCCATTGTTCCCTCTCTGACCCCGACCCCACAGATAGCGTCACAACCCTGCAACTAAGTTGCCCTGCCCTGGTGATCACCTAAGGCTCCGCCCCTCATATGTAACAGGCACCACCTGACCAAATATGACTCAAACAGAAGAAAAGCTGAGAGCCCCAGAGCCAATACTTTTAAGCAAGCAAGAGATAGCCAACCTATCAGATGCACAGTTCAAACACTGCTAATCAGGATACTCACAGAATTGGTTGATTTTGGTCACAAATTAGATGAACAAATGAAGGCTACGCTAAGTGAAATGAAGGAAAATG
>PVKM010010929.1:0-36179 GCA_004027735.1 Carollia perspicillata
GTTAGGAGGTTATGGGAAGCCATTAGTGTGACATTTCTAAAAGATTTGAACATCTGGCAAGGCATCTTGCTAGTAGCTTAAGACAAAAAGAATGTGATATACAAGAAATAAATTCTCTTTACTATGTGAGCCCAAGAAAAGTGGGTTTTATTTCATGAAAATGTTATTATTATTTATTTTTTATACATAAGCATCTGCTTTGAACTGTCCCAGGGCAGGACACAGAGGGGAGAAGGTGGTTAAGATTAACATTAAAACCCTCAACAGTCCAACAAAGCAAGGTCTGCAGGAGTTGGGAACGAGTTTCAAGTCATGTAAGCCATTAGCTGAGGGAGGATATGCCATGTGAAAACCAGACCTGGGATCATAAAACGCAGTGGGTCTGGTGCAGTGCAGCTCAACGCATACAATTTCCACCCCGTGGCTTTGCTATTAAGACCAGCTGTGGGGCATTGGGCTCACCAAATTTTACGTCTCCAAATTGTACTCATTCCATGAACTCAGCTGAGAGTGAAAGGAATAAGTGTGAGATGGCACCCATCAACGCGGCTTTATTCTCTCTGCAACAGTGCTCATGGTTTGGGGAAGAAACAGAAGAGTGAGTGCTCACACTGACACGTTACTGTAGACGCTCTAGCACCGAGTGCATTGGTTAGAGAGGCAGTGGGGATTGCTGGGCTGCAAGAAGGGGAGCCAAGTGCAGGGTCTCTGTAGTGTTTAAATTAGGTGTAATGAGAGAAAAATATTGGAAAAAGGGAATGGATAGAAGGTTAAATAAGATAATGCGATTTTTAAGGTTAAGTGTTCAGAACTGTAGTCCAGTACAGTAGCCAGTAGTCATTTGCAGCTGGTCCAAATTGAGACATGCTGTAAGTGTACAATATGCACCAATTTCGAATACTTAAAGTAAAAAAAAGGACAATGAAAACAAAAACTAAGCAACCAACTAGAACAGGAACAGAATCAGAGAAATGGACATCACACGGAGGGTTTTCAGTGGGGAGTGGGAGGAGAGGAATGGGGGGAAAAGTACAGAGAAGAAGAAGCATAATTGTTAGGCATTAAATAGACAGGGAGAGGTAAAAAATGGTACTGAAAACAGAGAACTCAAAGAACTTACATATACAATCCATGGACATGAACTAAGGGGGGGATGCTGGAGGGTTGGGGGGTGCAGGGTGGAGGGGGAATATAGGGGGAAATTGGGAAAACTAATAGCATAATCAATGAAATATGATTACAAAAATAAAAAATAAAAAAGGAATGCAAAATATCTCCATATTGTAAAATACTTGGAATATTTACTCCTTGCTGAAATGATAATTTGGGGGGTATATTTAGTTAAATGAATATATTATTAAAATTAATTTCACTTGTTACTTTTTATGTTTTTAATGTGGCTACTAGAAAAGTTAAAACTACATATACGGCTGCATTATATTTCTATTGGATGATGTTGTTTTAGATGTGTAGTTATAGATTCAAGACAGAGCTTTATAAAATGCAGTCTCAGGTTATTTAAGGGATACATGGGGCATAATAGACCAACAATTTGAAACATATAGAAAAATTGTCACAGTATAAAAAATAAAGAGTAAACAATATTTTAATATGTATAAAAATAATGATTATTGTTTAATATAAGGGAATGGCCCTGGCTTTTCACCAAAGTTTTGATATGAAGCACAGTTGTAGTTACTTTAATATATAAGATTAGGACCCATGCTCAACAGTTTTCTCTTCTTGGTCTTCATTTGTATTAAATTAGTTCTATATGTACAAACATGAGCCTGCAACATGGAAATGATTATTTGATAGCTGTCAAATAGTGCTAGATATTCAGATTGAACATGTGACCAGAAATTCAGAAAGATTTCTCACTTCAAATAACTTTAGTGCTATTAACAAGCATTCTTCACTCAAAGTAGAAGTTGGGAAATAAATACAAATAAGCTTATAACCCATTTCTTAGTTGCATTTATTTCTGGAAATTATATTTTAATTTTTATAGAATTTGAAAGTGGTTTAAAAATAAAACCCTCTCATAAGTGATTCAGTGACCTCTGACAAGGGTGGCCAGACCACACAATGGGAAAGGGCGGTCTCTTCAACAAATGGTGCTGCAACAGCTGGGTATCCCCACCCAAAAGAACAGTTAGGCCCTTACCTTACCCCATACTCAAAAATTAAGTAAAACTAGATCAAAGATCTAAATGTAAGATCTGCAACTATAAAACTCCCAGAAGAAAACAGGAGAAATGCATCATACATGGTATTTGACAACGATTTCTTGGATATTACAACAAAAGCAAAAATAGACAAATGGGACTGAATCAATCTTAACAACTGTGCCACCAAAGAAAAAAATCAACAGGGTAAAAAGACAACCTAAAATATGGGAAAAGTATTTGCAAATCATTGATGTAATCAGAGGTTAATCAAAAAGAACTGAAAGCAGGATCTCGAGATATTTGCAGCATATCTCATGTTCACTGCAGCATTAATCACAGTAGCAAAGAGGTGGAAGCAACAGAAATGTCCATTGATGGATGAATGGATAAACAAATGTGGTACATACATATAATGGAATATTATTCCACCTTGATAAAGAAAGGGGTCCTGTTACATGCAACAACATAGGTAAACTTTGAGGACATTATGCCAAGTGAAATAAGCCAGCTGCAAAAAGACAAACCCTGTATGATTCCATTTATATGAGGTACCTAAAGAAGTCAAACTCATAGAAAGTACAATGATGATTATTGCCAGGGGTGGGTGGGGGGAGCAGGAAATGGAGAGGTGCTTTTCAATGGCTACAGAATTTTAATTTTGCAAGTTGAAAATTTCTGGATATCTGTTGCACATCCATGTGAATAACACTTCTGAACTATACACTCAAAAATGGTTAAGATGGTAATTTTTTATGCTCTTTAAACCACAATTAAAAAAGAAAAGATTGATAATATGTTATCAATTTGTCCAATGAGTGAAAAAAATCATTAAGGGTTGGAGAAGCATGAAACTTTTAGCAACTGATCTATTAATACAACAATTGCATCTTTGTACAAAATCCTGGGAGTTTTTTCAAATGATTCTCAACATTAAAATGTGTATGATTTTTTATGTTTAAGTGATGAATGCAGGCTATTCAAAGTAGAACATTGGAGAGAGCCACTTGAAATAGTTTGAGCGGTATCAGTGTTATTATGAAGTATTTACATCTTATTCCTTAGTGCAAAAATAGGTGTATCTTTTCCTTCAACAACCAGGGAACTTATAGTTGTTGTCCTACCGATTTCTCCTTAAAGCATTCAAAAGTCATACACTCAGCGATCCCATCTAATTTTGCTCACCAGGTTTCATGTTTTTTTTTCAGTACTGAATCTACTTCAGGAGAAATGGTGTTCATTATCAACAGTTCTCCGTCGGTGAAGATGCGTATTGACTGATGTGCAGGTGCAATTAGTTTTATTTGGGTAGCGACATATCCTGTTGCCACTCACATGGTTGGAATTCGCCAGCATTGATCTGTATGAACTTCAGCAGACTGTACCTTGCTTGAAAAGTCATCAGTACGTGCCAAAACTCACATCCCTGTCAGTGCAGGTTTTCAGCAGCAAACAGAACAAATAATCACCTAGTGCTTTTCCCTCACATTCTAGGACCTAATGCAGGCTTTCCATATTAGTGCCATTTGTAGAACTCTAAATCAAAGTATCAGCTAGTGCACAAACATAACAACAATTGCTCTTCTAAATTACGTACCATTGATATCATGCAAAATGCACTGGGGTATTTGGTATGCAATTTATTTTGTTTCTCTCCAAAACACACACACTCATACAACTGACTGTGCTGACTGCCTTGCAAACTTCTCAGCATCACTAGAAATTAATACCTATTTGTACTAAGAGACATATGACTTTGAAGGTTACCTCTGTTGTTTTGGTTTCTTCTCCCCCTTTGTCAAGTAGTCTTATCAATTCTATACTGAAAACCATTATTTGTTCCTCATTCTGGAAAAATCCTGTTGGTTTACCAGAGAAGTCACTGTTTTTTCAGAAAAATTTAAGAAGCTTTTATGGCTTTGTACCATTATTTGGTATACTTTCAACAGAAAATGCACTGAGACTAATTGATCATTGAATTGAATAAAACTGAATTTTCAGACACTCATTATCACATAGTCTATTCTCATTTTGTCTTTGTCTGTGTGAAATGGTTACACTTGCAGATTCACTTGCCTTGCACACAGATGCTCAGATCAGATGCTATCCTGGAATTTGGCTCACTATTTATTACTTCCTTAGTTGTAGTAATTTGTTGATTATTTCTGCCACTTTTATGCTTGAATGAACAACTTTTGAGCCATTAACCCATTTTTTTTTCTGTATTTGAAATACATTATAGGATAATAATAACTGCAAACAAAAACAGGTAAGTTCTGAAACAATATATCAAATAAGATGACTCTAAACTTGAATGTTAGACAAAACTTGTGGACAGTTTCTGTTGTCTCTGCACATGTACACCATTTAGGCATGTGATGACTATCCAGAACAGCGCAGAATTTCTGGCCCTCTTTATTCTTCAGCTCTCAAGTCTCTTCTTTCTAGGGCCCTCCTTCCAGCACTCTATTTATTCTCTTCTTCCCAGACCTCAAACCTTAACTCTCACCCCTCTCTCTCACACATTACCATGTCTTATTTCTTCATGCCCTATACTCTGAAATAAACTTATCATTCCATACTTATAGATGATACCCCCCTCCCCACAAAAAAGTCATCTCCAAGAAAACAAAGACATTGGTTATTCTAGAGGAAACAAACAAACTAAAAACCACCCTTTCAGCAGATAGCAAACCTTGGCTTATCCAACTTTATTGGCAAGGAAACTCATGCATCCAAGGAGTTCTCAGTTGAACACATGAGCAAAACAACATATTCACAAAGAAGTACAGAAGATTACATGGACACCTTTATGTTTTAATCCCAGACACTTTGGCAACGATACAGAAGTTCTTGCAATATATTGAAGCCAAGGTCGTGAACCAACTGTGCCTAAAATCAACTGATAGATTTCACTCCATTTTCTTTCCTGGGGACAAATACTTCATTGGTGTTAGCATTTTAGGACTATTGCTTGATCTCTTCTTGTACAACAGTGACTAACAGAGAGCAGGAACTCAAGAAACGTTTGTTGAATAGATAATGGTTACATGTGACTACTTGATAATGCGTTGCTTCTTTCTTTTACAATTTTTTTATTTCTCTCATTCTCCACTCTAAGAGTATGAGCCCCACGAGAACAGGAACTTGTCCGTCTTGTTCACTGCTGTATCTTCATTGCCTACAATAGTGACTGGCTATTTGTTCATGCATAGGTATATTTATGGACTAATAAGATTTGTGAAATGAAAGCAAAGATGGTTTTACTGTCTTTTGCTTTAAACTGCCAGGTATTTGCTGATATTGGTGATCATCAAAGTCTCGACGCCATGAGGGTGGGTTTCTGACAAACTGAAAAAGATGATCAGGGCAGACCGTTGGTGCTATGTTATGAGGTATAATCAAGGTGAACATGAGCATGCGCCAAGATATTGACAATGAAAGGAAAAACATGAGTCAATCATGAGAGCCCTCAGTGACTGTGGGAGTTCTATGGAGATTTGTGAGCGACAGAAATGACAGTGGAATGATAGGATCTACGATGCTGTGAAGAGAACCTGGGTTAGAGGTGTAATTTCCACTCTATTTCAAAAGTTGGGTCAGTTATTTAACCTGTTTGAAACTTACTTTCAAGGAATGTCATATGGTCACAGAAATGACTACTTCATGGAGTTGAAGTGAGATTTATGGAAAATAAACCAATTTCTTTGGACAATGCTTCTCATGTTATCTCCACTGATAACACCTGGGCACATAAAGAAAGGTGAATCCTAAATTTTTAAACGCTGGTGAAAGAATAATGGTATGAAATAGTGAATAATAAAGAATAATGGTATGAAAATGTTGGTGGGAACTTGGGAGTGTTATGACCCTTGAAATACAAGGAGAAAAAAAAAAAACAGACAGCTTTTTTTCCTTTTCAGAGAAAGAGAAAATCATGAAGATGTAGTGGAGGGATTATTCTGTGAAGAGTCTGTTTGTAGTGAAATATACTGATTATGGAATGGAGACTCCATTGGATTCACTGGAACTGATTATTTACAACAAGGTCAATAAAGGGAGGATAAGGAGGGAAGAGGTTGAGGTGGGTCTGGGTAAAGCTTTGCCAGTCAGTCCAGAGGGGTTCAACCTGGGCAGAGATGGAATCACAGTGTGTGGGAAGCAGCACATTAGAGTAAACAGTAGACATGTAGGCTGTGCCAAGACTGCCTTACAATTTAAGAACACATATTTTTACTTTTAACCCTGGTTCTATACGAGGGACTGAGAGTAATACATGGGTAATGCAATTTGAATTTCAGGTCCTGGCCTCCACTGGCTTCCAAGGGGCAGGGCTGATGAGAAGTCTGAACGTTATTCCCTGGGCTTTCGGAGAGCTCCCCACGAGAGTGATGAGTATGGTGAGTGAATGCTTGGCACAACAGTTTTTTCTGATTAGACCAAAGTGGGAGTTAGTCAGTACTATCTAGTCAAGTAAGCGGTATGAAAAGTTGAAAGATCATGAGTTGTGTTATTTGCATAGGACTGGACTTGAGTCTCAGCTTTGTCAGGTGTAAAGCTGGGGGAGTAATGGAGTCTTCCAGTAATTCTCCTTTCTCATTTGTAAGATGGAGACTGTAATACCTACCTTTCCAGGTGCTGGTGAGTATTAACTAGGATAACAGGAGCATGCTGCCTAATATTGGAGGTGAATCAAGATTCATTTCTTTCCTGTGCATTTACAAGTTGTGTTTCACAAATTTGAAAAAAGATTCATCTGACTCTTCCGATAGTCAACAAATATGTGTTGAGCATCTGCCATGTGTAGGCTCTGGGGGTGGATATGCTGGGAATAGTATGTGTAAAGGTAGACAGTCCCTGCCCTCGCAGAGTTTATGGACCAATGCACACTCTGATCCAGATTTTTAATATTAAAACCATTGGTTGGTGGTGTACATTTAACTCCTGTGTAACTGAGCCTACATTTTATCAGGACACTTCCACTCAGTGCTAATTAGCAATATAATCTGGCCTCTAATGAAGGGGCCTTTCTTCAGTGGTAATGTGTGTATTTCCAGAGCACTGGGGAGAGGGAGCTCGCCATCTGTCACCTCAACTTGGTGCCACTACTGTTTTAATCTTTACACTGAGCCATTTATAATGAGATGAAAATATGAGTAATGAGTATTGGTTTGTTTGTTTGTTTTTAATCAGATGAAAAACCTAGCTTTTATGCAGTCTTATTCCTTAGAAATAACATACTGCCTTGTGACACGTGAAACACTGTTGTCAGGATTGTGAACTAGAGTTTCATAGGCATAAGTAAGAGAAACCACGTCTACCTGCCTTTTAATGCTAAGAGAAGGAAATAAAAGGTTTCCTTCTCCCCTGACCCCCATATAAACTTGATTTCCAGGTACAGTGGTGAAGAAAAGACATGCACAGGTCTATTCAAGTCACCTCATATTATTTTATTGTGAAGGCAGAAGACAATGTATGTGTCAAGATGAATTCAAAATCTTTATATATTCAACCAGGAACTGGAAAGACAAATATATATTCCCAGGCAAAGTGATCTTTAATCACTGAAGCAGCAGTGTATTACAAGAGGATGTCAGATCTCTCAGAATACACACTCTCACACGGATCACGTCACAGCATTGCACAAAACACTTATTCAGCATAAACTAGCTTTTTGGAATCTGCCACTGCCCTTCCCCCTCCATTTCTAGTTTCCATCCTCCCTTCCTCCCTTGGGAAGATGCATGCTTGTTCCATTTGCTTTCTGCACCGGCACCAGCGTTGTCATGGAGACACACCTCCTTTCTCCCCCCTCCCCAGTTACCAAGTACAGCTTCTGGACCCAGTGCCAAGACCTCCTCTGTACAACCTCAATATTCTTTCAATGTTTAAATAAATCTGGTGGAAAATGTTGTTTACATTTTCTTACACAGCGCTAGAGCTGCATGTTTTGTGCAAACAATTTCTCATGGATTACCTACGTTCTAAAAGAGATCCCTTTCCCTTCTTTTTCACCAGAGCTTTAAACATGCATTGCATTATGTGGTTTGATTTTTAATAGGGCATAAAAAGATAGCTCAAGATTATAGAGATTCTATCCTTGTGGTCAGTTTCACTACATCCTGAATTGAATACAATGTGCGTTATTATTTTTGTACTTTTGGAGATGATTTCTGTTTGAAAACATTGTAACATCAATGCCCATTTAAAAAATCCTTATGCTTATTTAAATTAGCTCTCATATTTCAGATGTGCATTAAAGTACATCTGTGACCCTTAAATTATTACAGCCACTATAATTCAGATGTTTAAATAATATATGGGCATTCGCAATTACTTGAACTGAGAGTTAGATGCCTTAAATAGCACATTTTATGCAGACTTGTAAACTATTGTGTATGATTTAATTAATCACTCTAGCACTATGCTGACACAAAAAGTTTTATTGGTGTGAAATGACTTTTTGTCCCTTCCCCCATCTTTAAAATGTCAATTTTGCTTATAAATTTCTCAAACATGAAAAAGTCGACTTAGCAAAGTGTTTCTTAATTTCATATTTTTTATTATAAATGAATCACATAAGCTACACTGGCTGTCCCACCCTGCTGACACTGCCACTTTTTTTCATTATAAACATTTATATTTAAAAATTTCGTAAGATAGGGCTTGTGTTCAGAAAAAAATTCCTCTGATAAACAGAAGAGGGAGCAATATTTCCTTCTTTTTGACACAGAACTCCATGTTTTTTAGATTCTCATTTCACTTGTTTTTCTAAACGTAAACCTCCTCTGTCATAATCTCTGTTGTTGGTTTTCTTTTCCTTTCTTTCTATTTTTTATGGGGCAGGGGTGGCTAGTGGTGGTGGGAGCAGGACCACCCATTTTGATCAGAACAAAGGTTAAATTCTTTCTCGTTTGCTACTTTCTCTTAGGATATCGTTAAATATTAGAAATCTTTGTCGTCTACTGTATATTTTTACTTGCAACAATACTTAAAAAAAAAAAGTCCGCCGCGCCGCTTCACAAAGAAGCCTGGGCATTGTGTGAATGTGTGCCTTCTCCGGGGCCTGCCCTGCGAGAGGCTGTCTTCCTGTTGTTCTCACTCTGGACTGAGTCGGGGCCCCGCACATCTGAATAACAGAATCTTTTCTGCCTGGTGCAATCCCGGATTGTTACAGTCTAGAGGCCAGCCATGCTGTCACCGGCACAAATTGATTTAACCATCAATTGCTGTGGTCATTAAAGCTGCTAAAAGTCCTCGCCAAACTGATGAATTGCAACTGAATGTGAAATGAGTTTCTAAGTCCTTTTCCCACCATCTCATATCAAAGGCTATTGTATCCCTGCAAAGTAAAGGGTCGGAGGTTCAGGCTGGGGTTCAACAATGGGCTGTGTCAGAGGATAGAGCTCCATTCACTCGGGCACTCCCAATTACAGTTTGCTTTCCATACCTTATTGTATAAAATTTGCATCCAACTAATACATTGAATTATTGGCATACTTTGGGTGTCAAAAGAGTCATTGAATGGGCTGTCCTTAAAATATGTGGAATTTTAAGCATCTGGTGGCTACTGGGTCGTGACAACGAAATGGTTCCTTGGTTTTCGCTGCTTGCAAAAGAACCCGTTTTCACTCAGCTCAGATTTAACACTTTCAAACATTATGTACCACTGGGTCCACATTCACAGCCATAAACCCATTTCTGGATTCTTTTCTTTGAGAGGGGCTGTAGGGAGCAATGGTAATGTTTCTGCTTAAAAATAATGTAATTAAAATTCTAAAGTTATTTATTGTAATCTCTTTGGGGTCCCAATAACTGGGCAAAACTGGAACTACAACTTGATGTTTGTTTTTCCCTGAAGAAAAATGGGGAATAAAATAATAATGGGACACAATTAAAATGACAGTTAGATATAGATCTCAATGCCCAGAGAACCTTCTTAGTTCTCTGAAAAAATAAATAGGTAAGATTTTAGGTTCTCATGGTTAAGCCAGTCAAAGAGCAATGAATCAATCTGGCAATGAACATGTCTATGTTGCTATTAATGATTACTTTTTTTAGTCAATAATAGGTCTTTGGAGATGAACCATCACAAAAAATTAAATTCTTAAGTTCTGATATTACAATGGTAGTAGAGAATTTCAGGAGAAGACTTCAAGTTTTATAGCAACATTAGTATGCTTCTGTTGACGAGAGATTCTTCCTTTCCTTATCAGATAATCATCTGACTCATACTAACATTTTAGTAACATTTAAATAAAATCAATATTTTTATTTATGTATGCATTTGCATAATAAATTTGTGCAAATTCATTTTTTTAACATTTAGGTTAATATTTAAGGGCTATCTAAAGAATTGTTGTAATTCCAGGGTTTTTGTTGCCTTGGCCCTTCCCAAACTTTCTAATAGTGTGACTTCAGCATCAAACATTTCCCAGGTGCCCAGGGCAAGCTCTGTAGGGGAAACATGACTTTGGGACTCAAAGGGAGAGAGCTCCAGTTTTACTCCCACGATGCCACACCCTCTGGTTATTTTCTTTTTAAATATTTTATTTATTTATTTTTAGAGAGAGGGGAAGGGAAGGAGAAAGAGTGGGAGAGAAATATCAATGTGTGGTTGCCTTTCATGTGTCCCCCACCAGGGACCTGGCCCGCAACCCAGGCATGTGCCCTGACTGGGAACCGAACCGGTGACCCTATGCTTCACAGGCCCGTGCTCAATCCACTGAGCTACACCAGCCAGGGCCCCTCTGGTTATTTTCTTTTGCTAGCTCATCTTGCCCTGAAGTGTCAATAGGGTTGAGAAGAACAGATGTAGAAAACAAAATAAATCCAACTTAATATTGTGATGGGGTTACATGAATTCAAAGTATAGGAGGAAGTAAGCAAAGCCAGCAACAACCCCAGTGCTATAGAGAAGAGCAAGCAAGAAGGGAAGTTTTGCTTCAAGATTCAGTGCAAAGGTCAGGAGTTCAGGCCATTCAGATGTATTAATAATGAGCTGGCAGACAGATCCAGGTTTGTGTTTCCTTAGACTCTATTTACTATAGACTTTGAGTCTCCAGTAACTGTGTGTGGAAATCCATCAGTAAGAACTGTTACATTTAGCCCAAGGTTCCAAATGACCCTTGAAGAAGGTCATTGGATTCTTGTCTTTAAAGGATCTATTGTTCAAAACAAGGAGAAAAACTAAGCTCCCTTGACCCCCCCAAAAAAAGGGGGGGGGGCAGGGGAAGCCTGACTCCAAATTGCTTAGGCATTGTAAACCAAGTGGAACTGTTATGTTTTATGAACCAAAGAACTATATAGTACATTTTAGATAGAATTTAATACAGAAATCAATTCTTTTTATAATCTCACTCACAGAACAGCATTAGAAATATTGTAGTTATTTGTGAAATAAACATAAGATAATCAGTTTCTCAAAATCTCTTAAAGCTAATTTGCTTCTGGTTATTTATTCTGGACCAAGAGTTTGTAACTGTTTTTAACATTAATGTGGTTGCAAAATTTCCACATTTACCATGATTATTAATTTATATCCTGATTTACTTAAAAGTTCTTAAGCTAGGCTGATATGAGAAAGTTCCACTTTAGTGTTACATAAATAACTTTAGATTGTCTAGTACCTCTGAAAGCATACCCTGAAATATATATGTGTTCATTGAACATACTTACCGAGATAGTGCAGTACAAGAACTTCGTAAAGCCTAAAATCAGTTTAACTTAAATTTTAAAATAATATTTTACTTGCATATGCATTTTAAAGCATTTTGAGAAGATTTTAATATTTCATCATTATTTCCTTCCACTAAAATGGAGAACAGCAAGCCTATCTACTTTCTTTGTGAACATTTGTATGTAGTGCATGTAATAGATACTTGATAACTATGTACTGAGTGAATAAATAATCTCACAGTTCTGCTGTAAAATAGGTGGGACAGAGATTTAACCCCATTTCACAGCTGGGGAAATTGAGGGTCAAAATTTTGGTACTTTTCTGACATCACACTAATTTTTGTAACATCACAAACACTGATTAGAACCGTGGTATTCTGTATGGTAGGTTCATTCATTACACTCTCTAGTGATTCCATGATAATTTAAGGCTGAAGGCATGATAGATATAATCTTTAATTCTTTGGGGAGAAAAAGGTGAACTTTTTTATGGCAGATACACATTCATTCTCAAATTAGATTGCACTGTGTCTCTTTTTTGCTTAGATACATTTTTTCACAGAACCAGAATGCACAACACCACTTTATGCATTATTTAATATAAAATAATGTGTAGCAAAAAAGAGCTCCATACTAAACCTGACTTGCTAAGGGGAGGCCTGCACGGTGGCCTTACAAACTCAGGGACTGAAAGTAACCACACAAGATGGTGTGAACAAAAAATTTCTAACTAAAAGCAGGTCATGGTGGGTAGTTACATCCTAGGTCTGTAGCTTCCCGGACAAAGGTCAATCTTTATCCTTGAAATTGTCTCTTGTCTTTATGCATCTAACATAACACCTTGGAAATATCAGAGTAATTTTCTTTTCCAATCCCTTGGAAGGTGCCACCACCAGCAGCAGACCACCTTGCTAACTTTTTGCCCATATACTAACTATCTCTATGTACTTTAAAGGCTAACCATCCTGTACCCACCAAAGTAAAAGCACTGTGTTGTTATCTAACCTCAGAGACTTCCTCACTTGGCTTTCTTTTACCTCCTTAATCTACCACCAATGAACTTCATGTAACCCTCTTTATATCTCCTTTGATTCTAAGGTATAAAATAATATGCAAAAGTGTCATTCTCTGGAGCATTCTCTCAATCTGTTGAGATTTTGCTTCCTGGCAACAGCTGGCAATACCATATTGTGTATCTGGCCTAAGAATTGTAATTTTAAAAGTTGATTGACTTATGAATACCACTTCATACTTATGTAAGCAATTCTTTTTTTTTAAAGATTTTATTTATTTACCTATCTTTAGAGGGGAAGGGAAGGAGAGAGGGAGAGAAACATCAATGTGTGGTTGCCTCTCATGCATCCCCTGCTGGGAAGTGGCCTGCAACCCAGGCATGTGCCCTGACTGGGAACTGAACTGCAATCCTTTGGTTCACAGGCCTGCACTCAATCCACTGAGCTACACCAGCCAGGGCTTATGTAAACAATTCTTAATGATCAACTTACTTTTGATGCCTGATATTCTGAAGAGGTGGGAAGGGAGAGAATACATAAGAATTATAACACTTTCATTTATATCATATTAAAAATTTCCATCATTCTTGATTATCATATGTGCCAAACAAATCTTTTAAAATTAACCACACATTTGGTGGGCGTTTGCAGGTTGAAGGCTCAGGTCTTTCTTCACACATGGGATTTTTCTCCTATTACTTGTTGTTGTTGCATCCTTCACTCTTTTCTCTGTTTCTCTGTTGGAAAACCTAATATTTGAATGATGGGCCTTCTGGATTGAATCCCTAAGGATCTTACCTTCTCTCTAAATTTTTATTCTTATGCATGTATATATTATGCCTCTGTGCTTAGGGGTAAATTCTTAAGACAGCCCATTTGCGTATGGAGACTGATGAGTGGGAAGAGGCATTATCTGGTTGCAAATCCTCCGCCTCACTCCAGTGTTTAGCCCCACTTTTTACTTCCCCCTCCACACTAGTTAGTTGAATCTAGACAATCCCTAGTTTTCTGCTGGAAAAAGCTTCCTTTCTCAGCTTTAACCTCTCAATGTATTTTAAAGGCCTCTGTCTTGTCTCATTTACCAAATACTCCATAATCTTCTTTCTCTTTCAATTTGAATACATATATATTTTTTCTATCTGGATAATAACCTCCCTCATATTTTCCCCATTTTTAGGATTTTAGGTCTTCAAAAACATACTTTATAAATTATCTTACTTTCATTTTAGTAAGATTTCCTCATCTTCCATTTTGAACAAGGTTATTTATTTTAGTATCTAAAATATTGTTTATTGATTGAATGATTTCTAGGAATCATACCATTTTAATTTTATTTTACATAGTCTATAATTATTACAGAAGTATATTACAGAAAATTAGACAAGCAAAAGTTTTTTTAAAATTAAAAAGTAATTCCACCTGGCTGGTGTAGCTCAGTGGACTGAGCATGGGCCTGTGAACCAAAGGATTGTGGTTCGATTCCCAGTCAGGGCACATGCCTGGGTTACAGGCCAGTTCCCAGCAGGGGACGCTTGAGAAGCAACCATACATTGGTATTTCTCTCCCTCTCTCCTTCTCTTACCCTCTAAAGATAAATAAATAAAAAAAATCTTTAAAAAAATAAAGCAATTCCAGAAATCATCAATGTACATCCTTCCAGATCTGTTTGTCTATCCATCCAGACACCTAACTATTTATCTACCTTTACACGGACACACACACATTTTTAACTAAAGTGGGATTAATACAGTACAAACTCTTTTGTCATCTATGTTCGCAATAAACTCCACCTTCCTACTTTAATAAATTTTAATTGTGTCTTATACCCAGACTATATTCAAACTTCCCCCAATGACCTCCTCAAATTTTTTTACGTTACATCTGGCCACTATAGTCCTTAAATCTCTTTTGATCAAGTACTACTTATTTTTCATAACACACTTTCTACAGAGACCTAGCTAGTTTCCTTAAAAAGTGTTTCAACTGCAGGGTATATGTGATGTTTTCTTCATTTCCTTCTCTTCCTTCCCTCCTTCCCTCCGTCTCTTCCTCTCTCCTCCTCCCACCTCTCTCTCTCTCTCTTTCTTTTCTTTCTTTCAACTGTACTCCTTTATTCCCTGGATCTTTTTAGAGGAGAATGATATTAAGAGGCCACAGTCTATAATGCTAGGTCTGAATACTTTGAATATTGAAATGCTAAACTACCTTCCTTAAAAATATGCTGAATTTAAAAGGAATGAGGTATTGATACCTTCAATAACCTGCATGAACATTGAAAACCTCATACTCATTGAGAGATGCCAGTCACAAAAGGCCACATATTGAATGATTCCATTTATATGAACTGTCTCGTATAGGCAAGCCATAGAATCAGAAAGTGGATTAGTGGTTGCCAGGAGCTGTTGAGAGAAGGGGTGGCTTTGGGGGAAAAGTGAGAATGACTTTAATAGGTATGAAGTTTCTTTGTGGGGCTATAAAATGTTCTAAAATTAGATAGTGGCTATGGTTACACAATTCTTTGAATATACTAAAAACACTGATTTGAATACTTTAAATGAATTAATTGTATGCCATGTAAATCTCTCAATAAAACAGTTATAAAAAATAAAATAAAGGTTTCAAGTTGAAGTTTGAAAAAGAAAATGTTCTGACCTTAATTTCAGCCTCTTTCAGCAATTCAGAACCAAAACTCTTTAACATCAGGCACTGAACTTTGCTTTAGTTCTGGGGTATTGATTTAGGCAGTTGGTCCCCATGCTTAATGGATTCAAAGAGTTTTCCCATTTCTTCGTTACTAAAATTTTCCAACACAGAATTTCCCACCTGTCAGTGAGGTTACATTTATGGCCAAGCCACTCTGTTTTTATTCTGTTAGAGGCTGAGTACAACTGTAGGAATTTTACACAAAATAAGAGTTCATTGGTTCTGCGTATATGTCATTTATAACCTTCAAAGTAAAATATATTGCTTTATTTTTAAAAATAATAAAATCTATTTTGTTTACTATTTTATTATTAAAAATAATAAAATCTATCTAAGCAAAGACTTCTGTAGTGTCATCCTGAAATGAGCTTTGGGACTGAATGCATTACACAGAGATACCTGAAATCTTCCCAACAAAGAAGCCCTGTTGGCAGAAGGCAATGAAGATCAGTCTATCATGGGGAGGCCTAGAGATGTGAGAGAGACACCCAGTACTCCCCAGAGGCAGGACATTGCTTTCAATCTCCTGTTCACATTAGAAATTAATTGAGATGCTGTAACTTAATCATTCACTCAATAAATATTTCCAATAAATATTTCCAGGGATAAAGGAGTGTACAAGATACCCCAAATTTGCCCTGACTGGTGTGGTTCAGTTGGATGGACATTGTTCTGAGAAGCAAAATGCTTCTGATTTGATTCCCAGTCAGGGCACGTGCCTAGGTTGTGGGTGTGGTCCTGATCACGCAAGAGGCAATAAATTGATGTTTCTCTCTTGCATCAGTGTTTCTCTCCCTCTCTTTCTCCTTCCCTTCCCCTCTCTCTAAAAATAAATAAATAAAATTACCCCCCCCCCCCAATTTTTACCCATTATGAAGTTTTATTCCAGTGGGGAAAAGCATGTCACAAGCAAATCATTAAAGAAAATACATGGTGCATTGACCAATGAGGAGTAAGTAAATGGAGAAGGCATGGAAGGAAGAAAGGCAGTTCAATGACAAAAAGTGTTGTTACAGTTTAAAGAGGAAGCTCAAAGCAGACCTCAGTGAAAAGATACCATTTAAATACCTGAAGGAAGTTAGGAACCAACACATACTGATATCTGGGGAAGAGAGTTCTAAGGGGTAGAAACAGTGAATGCAAAGATCTTCAGGCAGGAATGTGACTGGTGTGGTCAGGAAATAACAAGGAGGTAAGTATGGCTGGAGCAGCACGCAAGAGGGAGAATGACAGTGGCTGAGCTCAGACAGGGCCTGGGGTCTGGACATATGAACTGTGTAGAAATGTTGTCTTTTTCTCTGAGCAACCCCCTTGAGGGTTTTGTGCAGAAGAGACTATTACTTGACAGATTTTAAAAAGACCACTCTGCCACTCTGGCCACAGTAGAGAAAAACCAAAAAGTAGTGGTCAATGAAGGGTCGATGTCAAACAGTTAGGTTGCTATTGCATTCACCAGGTGGGTGGCTATTGAGTTAATTGTGAGACGATGGAGGCTTGACCTGGTGTGTGTGTGGGCAGGGCGCAGTGGACCTGCAGCATGTACCTATTGTCTGGACGCATAGTGAAGGCCGAATCACATGATTTCTTGATAGATTAGGGTGTATGGTAGGAGAGAAAGAACAGTTTAAGAATTATACAATCATTTCAGTTTGAGCAATTACACTAATGGAGATGCTGTTTATTGCAATGAGAGAAACTAAAGGAAAAGCAGGCTTATTTGGGGTAGGGGTCTAGTTTTGGTGCCTGTTGGATACCCAAGTGGAGATGTTGAGAAGCCATTTGTATTCGTCCAGGGCATGAGCCTTGGAGAAAACAAATGGCAAAGGACATAGCCCAGGGGCAGTTTACCTCCTTAGCAAATGGACAAGAGCTGAGAATTTACACACACACGCGCGCGTGCGCACACACACACACACAGTGAGAAAAAGAGACAGAGAGTATAAAAAGATAATTACATGAGAGTTTGAGCTAGGAAGACATGCTGTATTTATTCCTATGGTGCTGGGTGCCCCTGAGGTTACAAATACTATATGTTCTCAGTAGTGGATATATGCTTTAGGTTCTCTGTGTTGTACACAACTTCACTCAATATGTACACAAATGTGATGGGGCAGGTACTCCACCTTCACAGATGCCCTCATGCAGCACTGAAATTCAAAGAGCACTGAATATTGGAATGTTTTTTCCTAATTCATTTGGTAGCAAAATCTGACCTGACCTGAACTGGTGTCAAGCTGTCTGGAATCTTTATTTATTTAATTTACTGCGAATAATCCTGTATTTGTCTCCTGCAATATTGGTGTGTTTGATTCTAAGGAACTGCCTGAGACTCCAGCTGGGATGCTACATGATATATGGTATATGTGTGTCCTATTAACTTTTTAAAATTGAAAAAAGTATCCATTTCAGAACACATTAGTTCCCGAGAGTTTTCCACAAGGGATTAAAACCTGTACTCAAAATTTCTATGAATAAACACGGATGTTTGGAGACTCTAGTAAGATGCCCAAGGCTATGAGCAGTAAATGCTAGAGCCAGGCCTGGCTCTGTGTGGGTCCAGCGGACATTGCAATTAACTGTAGAATCTGCCCTAATTAGTTATCTTCCTTGGAGGTAAACTTATGCATACAACCACTCAAAACTGACTGAGCAACCCGGGACCTCAATGCAGAGGAAAGAGAAATCCTATGAGAACTCATATAATCTCATCTTGGGTACAGTTGAAGAATGTTGATATATATCAATAGAGAGATACCTGTTTGTCTGTGTGTTTGTTGTAATGAGGGAAGTGGCTCAGAATGAGAAAAAAAGAAAAAGGTTTTTTTAAAAAATGCGAAGCAGGTGGCTCCGAAGCAGATTCTCTCCAGTTAGAGAAGTTGACATGTCATGCAGCCCCTGTCTTCTCTAAAGTGGTCCAGTTGAACGGCTGCACCACAATCACTGCTAGTAATAATTAACACCGATTGACTGCTCAGTTTTCCAAATACTGTGGTAAACATTTTATATGCATTATTTCATTTAAAGCTCAAAATGACTGAATGAGGTAGGCATATTTAATATACATGTATTATGGATGGGGAAATCAAACCTTGAAGAGGCTCAGAGGGTTGGGCAAGGTCAGTGGTTAGAAAACGGGAAGGACAGGTTGTAGACCTGTGCTGCCAGATTTGAAACAGTCTGTTTACACTCATTAGGCATACTGTTTATATTCATAACTATTGAGCATCTGCTCAAAAACATTAAACATTTGAATAAACAAATGACCAGTGAATCAATTGAATTGGTAATCAAAGCGTCATTACCCTCAAACCTCACTTCCCCCCCCAAATCTCCGGGTTCTCACTATTTCTATATGGGATTATTTTTGTGAAGCTAGTAAAGAAAAATTAATAACTCCCATCACAACATATTGTTTCAAAAACTTTTAACAATAAGTGAAGTGCCTCATTTTTTGTGTGTGTTCCAATAAAACTTTGAAGTGCCTCATTTTATAGGACTAGAATAACTTGAGTCTAAAATCAGACAGAGCTAGGACAAGATAAGAAACTTATAGACCAATCTCAGTTTTGAACAGAGGCAAATACGCCATATAAAAGTCATATAAAATGTAAAAAAATGAATAATAGAAAACTTCATTTTAATCCAGAAATGAAAGTAACATGCAACATCAGAAACTATAAAAATATAAAAGACAGCGTTAAGATGGTAAAACAAAAACAATTCATAGGATCATTTCAAAAGTTGTTAGGAAGCATAAATACTATTCAACACTCATTTATTAAAAAAAAAAAAACTGGGTCTAAAAACTACCTTGAGCAGATAAAAAATAATCACCTAATAAAACCCTAAATCTAAAATGAAAGTTAGTAATGGAATTTTAGAAACATTATTTTTAAAATGAGACACCAAATGATACTTCTATTCAACATTATATGGGTGAGGCAAAAGTAGGCTTACATTGTTCACATGGAAAATAATACAATAATTAATAAATAATAATACAAGAATAAACTGTGTTTTGCACACTTACAGCTGTAAACCTACTTTTGCCTCACCCTGTACTGAAAACTTTAAGTGTGGCAATAAGGCATGAAAAAGTAAATAATGACAGGACTGATAATAGCTACTACTTTTTGCAAGCCTACTCCGTATGGGTGATACCCTTTATGCACATTGTCTCACTTTATCCTTACAATCATCCTGAAATGTTACTATTATTGCTGTCCTGTTATGGCTCAGAGAACAAATTTCAGATAGTTGTATCTGAAACTACCCTGTGGCTGCTCACCTATTACTTGTTCTTCCTACTACTACAGAGCCAAGGCATTCAAACATGAGAAGAAAGGGGTTTCCGTACATGGTTTACCATCCTGTTGCATCCTCGGGGAGAGATTTTTAGCTACCAGATATAGTTCTGTGTTAAAATTGGGGTCAGAAGCAGTAAAAACAAGCATATTTACCCTTTTAAGCTCCATTCTGTCTTTTTTCAGGGTTTTCTTACCTACTCATCTTTTTCCTTGTTTTTCTCCCTCTCCATAGAAGACGATTTTTGGTGAAAAGACAGAAAAGAGATGATGACTTAATGTGTCATTCTGCTTTTGAAAGCTTTTGACAATGGTGAGGGACTTGCTTTTCTTGTAGGTGTCTATCTCTGAAGGAACTGAAGGATGTAAAGCCACCTCCAGTGGAATGGAGGAATCAATGGATCTAATCCTCTCTTCCCTCCATGGAGCTTTAAAGGAAAAGAGAATAGGCTGAGGGGAAAGGGAAAAGACTGGGAAGACTGGGGGAAGAAGGAACTTAATGTCCATCTGAAACAGGTCTGCAAGGGCGAAGAGCTGACTCAACAGGCAAAAGAGAAAAATGTTTGCCATTGCCGCTGGGCTCCGAGGATATGTGAGAAAGTCTATGGTTAAGACTTCCTTTCTCAACCTGACCTTTTGTTACTTGTCTGCCCTGCTAAAACTGAAGGGTTACACACTGGGGTGGAAATGAGGATATCCCTTCAGTCTGTTTCTCTGCATTAGCACCATGAGTTCAATAAGAGCACAGGTACATACGAAGGGATGTTTTTCTTTTGGAAATATTTGAATGTTAATGGGAGGAAAAACAAACATAGAAGGCTAAGGCGACCAAAATGAATTGTTGGTTAGCCTGCAATGGGTACAGATCAATCACCATAAAAGGGTGATTGAATACAGAGAAATTTGACCGGCAACAATAACATTTGATAATGTTTCAAGAGCCTATAGCCTTAAACATTGGTTCTTAGAGAAGAAGTTCAAAGCTGCTGGGAAGAATAGGGTTTTTCTCAGGGCAACACAGCTTTGACTGTTCCTAGAGTTAGGTCACATTTGAAAGGTTAAAAGTATTACCTCTATAAAACTTCCTTTACTTCAGATGCCAGGTGCACTCTTTGGGGTTCCAGGGCATCTGGACTTCTGATGAATTGGCTACAAATTTGGAGGTTTCCATTACCCTCTTACCATTTGGTATTTTCTAGAATGACTCACAGAACTTAGGAAAGTGCTATAATTACCATTGCAGTTTTATTTGAGAGGATAAGAATTAGAACCAGCCGGAAGAAGAGATGCACAAAGGGAGGATCCTAAATGCCAAGCTTCTATGTCCTCGGGGTGCACCACCTTCTTGGCACTGGGATGTATACCGCTAACCTGGCATCTCACCTGAGCTCAGATGTCCAGAGTTTTTATCAGGATTTCCCTATAGGTATAATTGATTAAATCATCGGCCATGTGATTGAACTTAATTCTCAGCACCCCTCACATCCCCAGAAGCTGGGCTGCATCAGAGTTTTAACTGTCTAATGACGCGGTTGGTTCCCCAACCCCTGCATGCCTGACCAGCCCTCAACCTAAAATGATCTAGGGCTCTACTCTGAGTTACCTCATTAGCAAAAACTCAGGCAAGATCTCAGGGGCCACTATGAATAACGAAGACATTCTTATTACCCAAGAAATTCCTAGGGTTTAGAGGGTCCCTCCAGAATCCAGGAACAAAGATCAGCCAACTTCTTTACATAACACTCAGGCTACATTAGCGAATAGTGTGCCAATAAACACACTATTTCCCGAGGTTTCTCAGAACACTGTTCTCTCATTTCCTAGCTCCTGCACCAATATGCTTCCTCATTTGCTTCTTGGTTAGAGAGGGATGACCAGCTGCTCTTACATTCTGGCACACATTCAGGGAGAGACATAAGGGTTCACCTTCCCAACTTGGGCTGATGTTTATTGATGTTTCTGTTCCTTCTGGGTCCACACTATTGTCCAAACCAGGCAGCCCCTGTGCGGAGGGCAGGGATGGAACCAATGGCAGCTCATATGCCTTTTATTTCATACAGAGTAGGTTTTCTCTCTCATTCCTCTTCCCTTTCCTCATCCAGTCCTTGGAGAAAGAAATCCAATGATCTCTAACCATCTGTCTAGTCCATATCAGAAATTGATCTGTCTGCTAATCTGTGACCAGCTGTACTCTGCTCATTAGCCTCTTGATGATCCCACCCCCGTTTCATCTTGCATTTTGTTGAAGACCCATTTTACTTTACAGTCTTCTGTTTATCCTAAAGCAAATGGTTAAGAGAATGTTCCTTACAAAGGTCTGGAGTTTTACGCAGTATGGTTGTACTACTGGTTCTCTCCTGTTAACTGATACTGAAATGTTGCGCATGGTTGGAGGTTTGGATCTCTATCTCTTTAAAGAAATGAACCAAAATGGATGTATTGTAACTGCCTCCATTCTAATGACAGCACAAACAGCCCCCACTTTTATTAGCCTCGCTTTGGTTTTCATTAATAAGAAAAAAGTGAGAATAATTTTACACATGGGGAATTCTTTGGAAAACTAAACTGATGGAAGATTGAATATTAACTTTTTTCCAAAGGGCAGCTAATTGTAAGAGATATCCTGTTATCTTTCTTAAGTAACTTTGGCAATATCTCTAAAAAATTATTGTGAATATGTTACCATCAGTATTTAGCTAAAAAAGGGGAGCAAAGGGACTTAGACATTGAGTTTAATAAATTGGGGAGCATAAGCCTACTTGTGTAGCCAGGAAGCTACAGCTTCGAACTCCAGATGACCACAGCATTGCTCCACCAAGGGGATCGACACCCCTCCCTCCCTCCCTCCCTCCAGTGCTGGCTTGTTGAGGGGAGTCGGGAGAAGTGCTGGGCCACAGAGGCCTGTCAGTCTCTATGGTCCGGGGGATGTAAAACTGTCCAAAGCCCATAAAAAGCTTGGGAAATTGATTTCTTCTTTCGGAAAGGCACCTGATTTGTTCTTTTGAAAGGGCACCTGGTCTCTCCCAGGCCCAAGCTAATATAATCCCAGGGGAACAAAGAAGCCCTCCATTTCTTGCTTGATGACCCACACTTGTACAGTGCACTAGCCTGTTCTCTCCATAGCCATGTGACCCATGGCTGTGCAGTCTCCATATACAGAATCCAGGAGACAGGCTGGATACCACAGCACAGCAATGGACTGCAGATGGAAACGCATGCTAAGCTAGCTGGATCCTGGACTGGACTGGACTCTGTTAGGAGCAGAATCTCTGGACACTGTCTTTAGTGTTGGTCCAACTGAAGACAAGATTGGACTTCTTCCACGGTGAGACTGATGGAGATGGGACATTGAGAAGTCGGAGGGGAATCCCTGTAATTTGACATTATGAATAAAGTTCACCACAGAGCCACATCCTCCCAGGCTGATCTCATGAAATTCTTTTCCTCTTGACACCACAAAAACTGGTTTTCCTCTGATAGCAAAATGTTCCAGGACTCTTAGTTTTACTGTCATTGAAACTGTGGAAGTGATACACTGAGTGTTCGTTGAGATGTATTCTATTTCCTTCTCAGTTCATATTATGGGATACTTGCCTGATTGCCTACGCTTTTCTACCTAGAAGATACAAAATGAAAATTCCAGTAGCCCTTCTAAGCTAAAATAGGATCTAGACTTTTTGTTGTTCATGGAAGAGCATCTTAGCAGGAGATCCCGCTGAGTTTCCAGGAGTTGTTATCTAGGAAGGAGACCAGCAGGCTTCCCTACTGGACTGTCCTTAGGGTCCTGAGATAATCTGACTCCAGAGGGGAAGCCTGCTTGTGGGTACAGTTTGCCTTTGCAGAGCTAAGCTGCTCAGACTTGTCAGACACATTAACAGGAGTGTGAATGTCAGTGCTTTTTACCTATTAGTTAAAAACTCTAAGTGCAAGAAAAGAAATAACGAACAAAGGAATGCCATTTCTAACTAGAGAAAATACGTACAGCCAAGTATTGTTTTAATTAGCAACAACCCTAAGAGTCTGATTTTCTGTGAACATTTTAGAATATGTAAACAGTTATCTGATGCTATAGATTACTGTGGTCACAAACTTAGTAATTCTAGCAAAAAAAAATTTATCAAGAGAGAGAACTGAAAGCTGAGAACCTCTGGAGAGCCCATGGTTGAAGGGTCACAAGCTTAGAGAGCTGAAGCTCTTTCCTCTACATGGTCCTTATGTTGAGGCAGGCATGTTACATCTGAAGGAAAGGCACCAAGTGCTGGCTAAGAAAGAACAGAGTCAGGTGATCCATCAGCCAAGTTTGCCTTCTGGAAAATAACAGTCTACGCATTGAGTAAAGAGCATGTTTTTTCATGTAAAAGACAGCTTGAAATTAAACAAGGATGACTTTAATACAAACATAGAAAAGGATTACAAACATATTGCTGGATAATATAGAATTGCTGCCTAAAAAAAGTGACTATCTTTCATTATCAGGCCAAAAAAATATATCAGCTACTAATCAGGAGAGTGAGAATTAGGTTAGGAGGGAGATAAACAGCATGTAATTGTGTTCATAATTACTCAATTTGTTTAAGTCACTTTATGTCTGTTTGTTTAGAAGGCTGTAGCTGTAGACATGAAAATAGCATCAAAACTTTTAGGGGGCTGAAATTAATACAGACTCCTTTTAAAAATTCAGAAAATATAGGAAAGTGTCAAGAAGAAGACGAAAATCACCTTTAATCTCACCTCCAGGGAGAAGCTATTAATAAAATATTTATGCAGAAATATGTGTGTTTAAACTAGAATCACGTTCATATGTTTTTTGTAGTTTGTTATTTTTACTTGATATATCCTGCATTTTCTGTGGATCAACAGAGATAGTTATGCATCATTATTTTCAGTTTCACTTCATCATGTGACTGTACCATAATTTTTTAAACAAATGCTGTTCTTAAAATGATCAGTCTCTGTCATTTGAATCATCCTATTCTTGGCTTTCACTCCCTACCCACAGACACCTGTGACTGGGATTCAAGCCTACTTGTTGCCTGAGGCCATTATAGATATTAATCAGAGTCTTTTATTTTCCCATCTGCATGGAAAGATAATTCCTTCCTTCTGTCACCTATAGAAAGGCAATGGTTGATTAGGTGGATGTTATCATGAACAACACTCTGTGAATAGGAAAGTTCAAAACGAGTCACTAAGGAATACAATACCACATTATATTTAAAGAGAATAAAACATCGAAGTTGTATATATTTCTGAAAGGATACTCGAATTGAAAATGAAATATTCTGGGAAAGATTATAAAAGCACTCAAGTGTGGGGAAAACAAAAATTAAAGTAAGCAGTGATCTCTTGCAATGAAGGATTAGTTAAACAGAAAAAAACGGACAACGGCCACTTGAATTTTCCTAATTTGGTTCTATTTACAATATGTGTTGTAATATACTGATTAGAATTATTAATATTATTTAGTTGTATTAACATATAAATATATTCTTAATTTATATAAAAGCATCAGTTGAAAAGAAGAAAAAGAAACATTATTTACTTTCTGAGTTGATGCCTGTGGTGAGCTCGATCACGCACCGTGGGTCAGTTCTAGCAATATGCAGCTCATAGCTTTTCATGGATTCCCCTGCGAAGGAGAGTACCTGCAAATCTCTCTGATTTCCACATGCTTAGCTGCTTTCTTTTCTTTTCCCCCTCCCTACCCTTCACAAACCCTGTCACACTTCATCATGTTCTAGCCATAAGTGGCCACTGGTATTCATGCTCTAAACACCCTGACGTGCTGAGCTGTCTCAAATGTCTGGAGGACCAGGTGACTTCACGTTCAATGGCACAGAGTGCTCTTTTTTAAAGTATATTTTATTGAGCATGCTATTACAGTTGTCCCAATTTCTTTTTGCTACCCCTCTGTCTGGTACCCCCCTTCCCTCCAGCAATCCCTCCTTTAGTTCATGTCAGTGGGTCGTGTATATAAGTTCTTTGGCTTTTCCATTTCCTATACTATTCTTAACCACCCTCTGCCTATTTCGTACCTACCATTTTTGCTTCTTAGTCCCTGTATCTTTTTCCCCCTCTCTCCCCTACCCTCTCCCCACTGATATCCCTCCATGTGATCTCCATTTCTGTGTTCCTGTTTAGTTGTTTGCTTAGTTTTTGTTCTTGTTGTTTTCAGATTCAGTTGTTGACAGGTGTGAGTTTGCTGTCATTTTACTGTTTATAGTTTTGATCTTCTTTCTTAAATAAGTTCCTTTAACATTTCACATAATAATGGTTTGGTGATGATGAACTCCTTTAGCTTTACCTTATCTGGGAAGCTCTTTATCTGTCCTTTAATTCTATATGATGGTTTTGTTGGATAGAGTAATTTAGGTTTTGTAGGTCCTTGCTTTTCCTCATTTTGAGTGGTTCTTGCCAGTCACTTGCTTATTTTGATTACTTTCTCATGGAATATTTCTGGTGAATACAATTCTCCACTTCATTTTAATGTTTCATACATACATCTTTAAGATCTTCCATATTGAGAGGAACTGTATTTATTTGGATCACCTCGAGACTCCTTTTAATTAGAATATATCTCCTCCCTTTCCTTCTCCTTCTAGGTGAACATAATTTGTCTTGGGGACTCTGGGGACAGTGTCATGATCAGGTGATGGCCTTTAGATTTCCATGTCCAAATCTTAGAGCTGAGGGTTGGGGAAAACCTGGAGAGTTGACTGTCTTTCTTCCAAGGTTGACATTTTTGGTTGGAGTAGGAAAAAAATGCTTTGGGTCAATTAGACACTAAATGTCTTCATCACTCCCAAAGCAAAGCTGTGGGAAGTTCAGGTTTTATCCTGTGCATGTTGGGGTCTGAAAAATTCTAAGAGATAAGAGGCCAAACAAGGGCAATAATGTAGCATATGTACTACTATGCCATGCATATTAGAAACAAATTTATGGGTAATCTTCTGTTAGGTAGCAGCTAGGAATGAGCGGCCGGCCGGAGGGGAAACAAAGGCAGGGCCCTCACCGCTACAATTCAACAAAGAACTTCATACAGGAGGCTAGAAGCAAATGGAAGACATGTCTCACCAATTAACTCAGTAGTTCTGAGCACAGTTTGATAAGACTGCCAGGTGTCCTGAGCATTACAAGCAAAACTAGCTCAGGAGGAGTGGGGAGTCCTTGAGACGTTGCTGAGAAAGGGGCCTCTGCAGCAATCTTACTACGATTGCCTGGTGTTCTGAACATCACAAGTGGAAAGTGCACAGGAGGAAGATGGGGGACTACGCTGGGAAAGGGGGGCCTCTGTAACAACTTCACTAAGTAAGACAAAGCGCCTTTACTAAGAAAGAAAGCCTTTGTAGCTGTACATTATTCCCAAAGTGGGGGATGAGAGGGAACCTAGAAGCCGGCTGAGAGATACACAGCCCCGATAGTCAGCATACTTCGATGAGCTGAGTACTCACTTGTAGCCTCAGCCCACGTGTGTAGAACAAACTTCCTAACAAACTTCCTAACAGCTTTCTTGCGCCTGCTTACAGTTTTGTGCTCATGTGTGTTTCATAAATAAACTTGCTATCTCATTTACACTGTAGGTGTTGTCTCTCACTTGAATTCATCTCTTGTGGTGAGACAAGAACTGAGTTGGGGGAGAAAGGCCTCCTGACTTGGGTCTCTCTCTCTCTCCCTCCCATCCATAACATTTCAGTCAAGATTGGGGTGCTTTTTTTTAATTCCCATGCACTGGGACTGGCTTCTGTCTTCAAGGCATATACTTGCTTCACTTCCTTTTCCTTCAAAACACCAGTGTCTCAGGCCTGGTTTCCACCTGTCATTTCTTCTCTTTGGTGTCTGATTAAATCCTTTTTTTGTCCTTTCCCCTAACTGACTGTGCCATCAATGAAAATTCTGAGGCCTGTGCATGGTGACCATGGAATTTTATATTTATAAAATATAAACATAAAATTTATATTTTACTAGCTACTGTGTGTAAATCACCGTTATGTGAACTAAGCGTATGAGCCTTCAAGTCTCTTTCCACTGACCTGGAACAGAGAGCCTGCTGGAATTGTCCTTCCACTCTGAACATTGAGATAGAGTATCTTTGCCACACTCACTACACAAGGAGATGAATCCTAGTGCCCAAATGTGCCCTTGTTTTAGGACAGCGAGACAGCCCCACGCAGAGATACCTACCTTCAAGAGTCTGAACTGGTCCTGCCCCATCTCAGCGGCTGTCGGCAGGCAGACCATGAGCCACTGCCTCCTCCAGGGCAGGCTGTAGGACGACACAGCTCTCACCAAAGGACTGAGCTGGGTGCTTGGCCATTTAAAGAATGATGATTGTTTTGTATCATTTGATTCATTAAAAAATTGAAAAAGTAAAAGACTCTGAATCCATATAAATTCTCAGTGCATAGTCTTTCACATAAATGGCAGTCCATCTTGGCCTTTAAATCTGTCCATCTCTGTGCTGTTTCTATGAAGTTATAACATAGTTAAAGTTTTTTTCCCTTTTGCCTCTGGCAGAATATTATACATGATTTATGATTGTACTTAGTCTATAGCAAAAGATACAAGGTCTCCTTAATTCTAGACCCTGGGTTGTAACTAATTTTGAGGGATCCAGTCTAGCTGGTGGGGCTGGGTAGAAGGCCCTCAAAAACATAAGCAGACGAAAAATTAACCTGTTTCCACCCCCACCCCCACCCCAGTTTTACAGAAACTAGGCGACCATGGAGGATGGGCTAATCATGAGACCACATTCTAGTTTGAGATTCCATGGGGAATTTTCTATAGACTTATAGAAAAACTTATCAAAACTTAGTAAAAACTCACCCCTGCCTAAGTATGGTTTTCTGTTGAGTCCCACAGATCTATCTGACAGCATTCCCCAAAAGGGTGACACCGGTCTCAGTGTCATCTCCGTAATATTCCTTTGAGTTGCTACTGTTACTCTAGTAATCACTATCGTTGGGGCTTACTTGGTCACACTCTTGTTATTTTATCCTGACAGTTTTATGGTTATACTGAAAACATACTCTTGGGCAGTCTGATCGTTGGTTCCAGACCTTAGCTACTCAGGCCCCACTCCAGACCAACTGAAGAATTATCTTTGAGGACAAGGGTTTGATATACTTCTTTTAAAGTTCTCTGGTGACTCAACCAAGTTTGAGGACACTGTTTTAATTTAAGTTACTGCAGAATGAGGGAATTGTGATGCAAAATCCTGGATAATTGCTACCTCCCATTCCAATACAAACATATATACACTGAATTCTATTCTAGTCTAAAGAAATGTAGGATACATTCTGGTTGAAATCATGCATAAAGAAGAAAAGGATGGCACATGGAATGTGTAATGTTTATGGCTGCAAGTGGCTGTATTCAAAGGAGCCGCCTGTGGTTTTACATGATGCCATACAGAAAATTCCCCGGGTTTCTTCTAAATGTTACTTCTTTCCTCCAAAGTTTCATATTCACAGAAACCACAAAGAAAACAAAAGCTCTTAGATTCTCCCCCTCGTTTACTCTTCCTTGATTTATTCTTCTCCCTCCCACTGTAGTTATCTAGCTCTGGCAGGTGCCTTAGGAGACCTGGAGGGACCATTTGGCTCCATGTTACCTGATGCAGCACCGCATGGAAAAATGGAGTCTTTTTTTGTATGCGTGTGGTACAAAATTCTTGTGGAGCATGTCTGATGAGAGGAATTCTCCAACTCCACATTTTTGTTTCTTCAACATGTTCCATGGTTTTGAGGAATCAACACATGCCCCTGAGCTTTCTCCAGTGGAGTGTAAGAATACCTTTCACTCAGGAAGTGGTGAGTCTTTTTATCCAACTTCTCTCTTAGCAGTGAGTGGTAAGGGCCCTCACTCCTCTCTGAGGCTGCAGTCTTTTCTGTCATATACTGCGGAAAGCAAGAGCAAAATGAAGGTACTTACCAAAGCAGTGGAGAAAAACATCATGAGATCTTAACAGTTTTATGGTGTATGTCTTCACCACCAAGGAACAAATTGTTAATATCCCTATGAAGGTTAAAGTTGGCCGATGTAGGAGAAAAAAATACAGGCATACAGTTAAATAGTATGTCCCATGCACTACTATATATGGGATATACTTATACTAATAATTTATTTATTGTTTATATGAAATTCAAATTTAGCTGAGCATCCTGTATTTTTTCCAGCAACCTTAAATTTTAGACAGGTTACCTAAATTCTATTCTGAACATTTTAGTTCACTATTTTTCCTTGGGTTGTTTTCTTGAGAGTTTTTTGGTGGTATGTGTCATTTATCTCAGTGATTCTCAAAGTATGTTCCCTGAGGAATTATTAGAAGTGTAAATTTTCAGGCTCCATATTAGAGTTATTAAAAAAAACTCCGATTCAGTAATTTTTGTTTTGCCAGGCCTTCCAAGGGCTTCTGATGCTCATTTGAGTTTGAGAACCACTGATCTATCCCAACCCAAGTTGTCATTCCACCAGAATAATTTACTTCTACAAATCTGTATCTTCCAAAAGCCAAGATAAAATAAAACAGTATGAGTCTGGAAGTCTAACAACTTAGACTATGAAGGAAATCCTCTCAATGTTTGGCCAAATAAATCACATAATAGGATTCATTTCAAATAATTAAAAATTCAAAATCTTTTTACCATGCTCACCATAATTTGGCACTCAGTGACTGAGTACACCTGTTCTGTTGTGGCCATCAGTATCATCGTGTATGAGTATTATTCACATCCTTTGGTGAATGGTGTGAAATTGCCCAGGACATGGACTTTTCTCCAATAGGCAATGCTTATAGTAAACTGTAGCAACGAATATTTGACTCTAAGACATGCCTTGCCTGAGTAAATGAGACCCTTTAGGTCTCTGCTTCTTAGTACCCAAGTTCCAAGAAGAACCATAGCCAAGTCTCAAATTATGATGTCATTTTCGTGAGCAGAAAAATGAATGACTGAAAATGAACATAATATTTTAAATGCATGCTGACTCCCATACGGTGAGTTTTTCAAAAAAGTATATTAAATTATAAAACATGGAACTTTTTTTTTTTGTTGTTGTTCAATTCTTTTGATAAGGCAAATTCTGGGCAACTCAGAGATTCATCGTACATTGTGGGAAGTCAAGGGATGTTATAATTTGGGACACTGTTTAAAATGTAGACACACACACACCAACCAATGTGAAGTATGGTTTTAACTACACACCAGAACTGAAAATAATGTGTTCTGAATTAGACCAAATGACAGCTTCCATTTGGAAGGCATCATGAGTTAGAGAGAGGATGCTAGAACTCGTGGTAGCGTGAGTTAGATAACAAAAACAGGCAAGTTTCTTCATTCATGTCTCTGCATAGCTCTATCAGAAAAATAAATAGAATATTGTATTTTTATCTGTTCCATAAACAAATTGATAAAATAAAGGAGACTATTGGAGAAGATGTTACTGTTTCAATTTTTAGGACAATTTTAGAGTCCTGAGACTAACATAGAATCTATTCTTGGATAATATATGGATATGAATTTCCAAGATGTTTTGTGAAATCTTATGTGGTTCCTGTAGGCTCTGGTGTGTGAGGCTTCTTGGATATTCAGATTTTGTGAAGAGAAGCAGACCCATTGAATGAGGGCCAGAATGGACCGAAGGGAGTCTAGCTTGGGAAGGATGTCAGCATTCTGAATTTTTATTGCCGTTTAACTGAATTCATGGAATGGCATCCAACTAATTCACCAGCTCCATCTCTTCCCATATCCAAGCTGTATGCTGTAAAGCAGGAGCCAGAATATCCCTTGGATGGCTACTTCCCTAAGTGACTAAACCATTCTTAAATGGTAGAATGCTCAGGTGGGTCTCTTCCACCAAAAGAGTCAGAACTGTCTCCTTGGTATTGCTATATATACATGTATTTGGGATCATTGGAGTTTACTTTTTTGATGGCCTTGGACTCTTTTATCTATAATTACCTTTACATTACAAAATAGGGCCCTGAAGTAAGTGAGCACTATGCCACATATTTGCAGCTGGAACCCTAGGTAAGGGAGGGCTTACTGGTTTCAAGTGGGTAATAACTTTCATAATATAAATGTTAGAGATTAAAATCTTTGATATCAAATTAAAGAAAATGTTCTCTATATATGTAGTCAAAACTTTTCTCCAAGTCACATTCTTGGAATTAATATAACTTCAAATAGTTAATGTGGTTATAGATAAAAATAATTAAATTAAATTAAAATTAGAATTGTGTGCTAACATAATTTTCTTAAGTAATAACCAAGGCTATAGATTTTGGAGAGATTCCTCCAACTAGCAGCGGAGATAATTACTAAAGACAAAGGATTAGTAGCATTAGAAAAAAACAGAAATGCATAGTCAAGTTTTGGAGTTCAGTTTCATTTCCATAAAGATGAAAATCATTTAAGTCCAAATAAAAGAGTATAAGATTAAAGCAGTTTGATTATTTTAAGGAAGGGTTTTAATTACAAAGCCATGTTTATAATTTGGCTTTTCATTTATTTATTTTTGCCAGTTCTTTCACCAGTCAAGTATATTTTTCATATTGGGAAAATTTAAATTCTAATCTCTATCCTCTAAAGACTTTTGCTAATCTTTCATCCAAATGTTGGGGGAAAGAAAATAAAGTATCGTTTATTTGAGTATAACATGTGCAGGTAATTTGGGAACACGTTATTTAATGTAAAGGTTTTACATAACATCACTATTAGCTCTGAAAATGGAAGTGGACACTGATTTCTGTACTTACTAACTTTTTGCTAGTTACATTTTCTTTGGTTTGGCTGAAACTAAGCCAGTACTCCATTATTCTATTATTTTAGAATTCTTTCCTTGTATTAGGACATATGCTGTGATTCTAAAAAAATGTATCCCGTGGTTAATGATGTACTTCCAAAATAGACTTGTAGGCCTGACTTTGTAACGAGCTGAACATATGGTGCACATTGACGCCAGTTTCTTGGACAGGCAGAGGGACACATGGCCACAGGCAGTTGCAAAGTCTGCCAGGACCTTAAGACACTTAGGATGAAATCTTGCATTGATTACAAGAATTGATGTCCCTGGCTTTCAATTTTCCTGTGATTCTAGGATTTTTATGCAGTAAACCTACATCAATCTTTCAAAATTATCAGAGGATTCTTGAAATTCCTCTAGGCCACATCTCCACAGAAACTTGAGTAACCCTGTAGCTGCCCATATACATTTTAGATGGCAGTGTTCCAAATTCTGACTCAGACTCAAATCAAATAAAAGCTTGGAAAATATTCTTTACTGTTAAGTAGTCCTTCAGTGGGGAGAGAAGGGCTACTACATGTATCAAATATTTTACTATTGAAATAGTTTAACTTCATACCAACAATTCTGAAAAAGCTTCGTACTCTTGAGTATACAAAAACACATTAATTTTGGATTGGGTGTTTACAGCCATTCAGTTCACCTAATCAGACACGAGGTCAGTCAGAAATTGTTTTAGAAGAGGTTTATTTGATAACAAGTAATAGTAATCTGCTTGGGCCACTTTAAGCAAATATGAGGAATTTATTATTAGGATATTAAACTTTTTGTTACACAAGGGCAGAAAGTGCTACCAAGTCTCAGGAGAGACAAGGACTGGATACTATAGAGTTGTCAGCACCTAACACCCTTATTGTCTCAAAACTCTTTTCCGCCGAGACCCTGTGGTCACTGGCCTGTTTCTTTGAACTCCATCAAACTAGTTCATTCTCCAATCTCTCTCTCTGCAGAACAGCTCCCTGTGCCTTTCTGTGTGTTCATAACCATACACACCCACTTTTATATTTCGGTAGCTCATTACAACCTATTTCTACATATCAAAATTATTAAGGATGGGAAGAATGTATTAATATACATAATATTTTATTAGAGCTCTATCATAGGTTTCTGTTTCCCTTACAGAGAGGACATTTTTAAGTTTAAAGAAGGTGCAATTTGTGATGAAAATGTTAGCACTAGTGGTGAATGTGATAAAATTAGCCACATGCCTTCGGATAGATGTGAGGACAAAATAAATGAACTGGCATGAATCTTATCCATTGTCATAAAAGACCAAGCAAAAAGTAAAATTTCTGACAAATATGATAAAATTATTTAAAATCTGAATTTTTATTAACCGTTAACAGTGAATATACTGCATTATGTTTGGGTACACTCTCAAATTCTAGTATAAATCCATCCAAACTCAAGTACGATTTTGAAACACACAATGTACACCAGAATAAAACCCATACTTAATTCTTGTTAGCAAAGTCAAAGTAGGCAGTCAAGCCTCCTGATCAGTAATGTACAGCGGGGGACCCCAGCCTCCTGGCCCGGGCTGCACAGCAGGAGGTGAGCTTGAACGTAATGTGTTTGGGACATTCTGAAACCACCCTCCCCCTCCATGGAAAAACTGTCTTCCATGAAACCAGTCCTCGGTGCCCAAACAGTTGGGGACCGCTGGCACTATGACTTGGATGAAATGCAAAATCCATATCAGCCTCATTTATATTATAACATACAAGTAAAAGCTACCGAGAGGCCATAAATCCAATGAGAACTAGAAATACAATCCCTGTCCTGTCACAGTTTGTTTGTTTTGAGGGATGGGGGACTGTAGATTATTAAAACTAGCTTAACCTGTAGAAGGAATTGTTTAAAACTGCTGCTCAACCCACCTTTACAAATAGTATTGGTGAGGCGCATTACAACGTCTAGAAAATAAGAGCTGGGAAAGATGATCTGGTAATTTTAGAAAATGTCAGATTGTGGTAGCCTTAAAATCGTGGCCCAAAATACATTGTTTGTTGGGAACTCAGCCTTATTTTTAATATTTTTCTTTCAAATACCAGGTGAATATAAGGACAACAGTTAAAATAAGTTGTTTTGCTAAACTTGACAATTCATGCAATGGAAGATGTGAGATTTAACCCATTAATGAGTCTGTGATGAACTGTGAGGGAGAACATGGCTTGTGATTTAAATCCTTTGGTCAGAGGGCACTTCTCTGGATTCATGTAGGCATACCAGCACGAACTCTACTCTCTAATGCACGCACAAGTGCGCCCTCTCTCCTCGACAAACCCAGGGAGGTTACTGAGTGCACCCAATGAGGCTGTTACATTTATCGGTCATGTTCAAGACAGACCTATGCATCTGGGACTTTTTTCTCAAAATGAAGTGAGTATAGTTTGTGTTTTCTCAGAAAATCTTCTCTTGTTTGTCCAAGTTGTCAGAAGGTCTTCACACTTTTATGGAAGAAAATTTATGTGAGATCCTATGATACTAGCTTTGCAAATTATAACAGCTTGAGACTTATTTGCTTAAACAACCAAATATTAACTTTTATGTATGTATGTATGTATGTATGTATGTATGTATGTATGTATTTACTTTTATTGTTATTCAAGTACAGTTTTCTGTCTTTTAACTTTTCAAAAGATGAGATAATATTAACAATCACCATGGAAGATGTGATTGCAATAATCACAAAGCTGGATTAGTGAGCTACCCCCTTAATCAAGATGAGTTGAATCCTGCAATGATTTCTTAACAACTTGCTTATGAAGTTCTCGAAAAAAGGTACTATACTAAAGTGTTTTAAACACTTTTAAGAAGTACTAAGAAACACCTGATAAATAAACTTTCTAATGGTTTTCTCTAGCAAGGCTATAGAGGCTAAGAAGCAGTTTTGTTTTTATGATTTCTTAACCCAAACTTGACATATTCAGAAGAATACACAGATTTAAGGGACTGTTTTAGTTTGTTGAAGGAAACACTGTTTTGGTTAAGAATTATTTCTGTGTCCAACCCTATCAGAAAAGTCATTTAAATATTATCTACCATTTTAGAAAACACACACGAGAGAAAATTCTTGATGGTAAGTAACAACAACACTAAAATTAAAATTGTCATATTGCTAAAAAACCTTATCAAGCTGTTATCTTTTCTTTACTGACTAATCTTAAATCATTTTATTCTTATCACTGAGACACTTATTTTGAATTCTGTTTTAAAATTAGATTCAAAAGAGTCACTATTACATATATTTCATTTAGTTTATACTTTAATTTTAAATTCTTATTAGATAAGATTATTTTATTTTCATTTAATTTGCATAGTTATTTTTTTACTTATAACAAATAATGATTTTCAGCTACATGGTAATAAAGTTTCTTTTTAAAATAAATGTATTGAAGTAATTTTATTTATAGAAAAGTGTAATCAAATACCACTTACTGGTATGTGCTCATATGACAAAAATCATGTAGAAATATAAATAACTGAAGCTTTGAAAACACTAGTATAGA
>PVKM010010930.1:0-34085 GCA_004027735.1 Carollia perspicillata
GCACGCCCCCAACCAAGGACCTGGCCTGCAACCTGTGTACATGCCCTGACTGAGAATCAAACCAGTGACCTTTTGGTGCACAGGCCAGCGCTCAATCCACTGAGCCACACCAGCCAGGGTGATGATCAGGTTTTAATTTTGATATTTCACCTGATAGTCAAAGTCTGGCTTGGTACAAGGAATTCTCCCTTCTCTATCTTCTGAGTGCCAAAAAGATTTTTTTGTATGGTTATGTACTTCTGTTTGGCCCACCATCCAACCAGCACACCGTTTATGGACTGTTTCCTCCGTCAGAATGCAAGCCTTGTGGGAGCAATGATCACTGAAGCGTTCCCCCACACTACACCAGTGCTGCCTGACATTTAAATGGCCCTCAATAAATATTTGTTGAATGAATGAATGAGTAAAAACACAAATGAGTAACATATCAGGCAAGTTTTTGAGGATCTTTATCTGTATGACACCTCACAAACATGTTTAATGAAGATGCTGAGATGACCTGAATCTAGTTTTGTCTAGCACTGTGACTAACATAGAAATCACTCCACATTTGATACTGTCCTGAGCGCTATCTTCATCGACACCATCGTCCACAACAAGCCAGACACTCAGTTAAGCACTTCATAGGCAGTATAGTTTATTCCATCCCTAACCCTTTAGAGAACCCTGGAAAAAGTAAGTAGCTAGCATTATTTTCATTTTGGAGGTCAGAAGTTGGAATTTTGGGGAAGAGGCTGTAGTCTGTTCATCTTTGTGGCAACTTTGCAGAGCGGGTTTCCTGCTGAAATCTGCAAACCCGAGAGGTTGTCTGGATGTCCCTGAGGGACCCCCACAGGGAAGGAGAGGATTGGAACACACTGAGCCCTTTCTCCCACCCGAGTTATTTATTTTTCCTATTGACTTTCTACAGCATTTTCACTGAAGAAAGAATTCTAGAATCTGTCGAGGCCCTAACACTCAATGCTGTTAAGTTAAGACTAATTAGAAGCAGAGGACAGCTCCTAGACATGAGTCATATGAAAGGACCTAGTGATCTCCACACACTGGTTATTTGTATTACTTATGTGAATGAATCTAAAAGTTGAGTGTTACCTTCCCACATGAAAGGCAGCAGAATTATGTGGTACAGATGCAGGAGAGAAGGTAGGCCTACTCCAACGACTGCTGTAAGGCCACCTGCTATCCTGGACAACAAAAGGGGAACAGAAAAAAACGATAAAAATGAAGTCTTCCCCCCCAAGCACACTTAAGCTTGTTTATATAATTGAGACAAGACAGACCTTAAAAGGGTGTGCAAATTTAGTGTCCCTTTCAGAGTTTAGAGTAGGGACATGAGCGAGTATAATAGAGTAGTGAAAAAACACACTTTTCCCAGAGCAATTACCTACAAACTTAGGTAATTGTTCCATTTGCATTTCTCAGGAACATTTGACAGAGAAACCTTAAGAGGCAGTTTTCTCCCCAGAGAGTTATCAGGAGGCAGAAGGAGAATGTGGAGGAAAAATTGAAGAATGAGTGCCAGGAGACAGAGTTATCAAGGCGAAGAAGGTGCTAAATGGAAGAAGCAGAGAGGAATCCACAAAAATTATATCAAAAATTCAAAAACATTGATGCCATGTAGAACAGTTGATTAACCAAGTGCAGAATCACCCATAAACCCAAATCCTTCTGTACCAAATCCCTGAGTCAGGGAAGCTGAAACACAAATTGCTCACTCTAGACAAGGAGGACAAAACCGACCCCTCAAAAGTGACAATAACATTGGATTAATTTGTCCCTTAGTAGGCCAAACATTGATTCCAACACATGGGTCTTTGGCAAAAAGCTTGAGTTGCTGTGCTGAGATGCATTAACTTTCAAGAAACACCTCCAGGATAAGGAAGGACATCAAAATGCATAAGATGCAGAACTAATAAGATGGCCATCTTTCATTCCAGTCTGAGCAACTCGATCAAAGCTGGAGTTAAAACTTCTGGTCAAGATGGAGACATAAGTAGATATGCTTTGCTTCCTCACACAACCAAAAGAAGGACAACAACCAATTTAAAAACAAAAAACAACCAGAACTGCCATAAAATTGAACTGTATGGAAGTCCAACAGCCAATGAGTAAAAGAAATATTCATCCAAACTGGTAGGAGGGGCAGAGATGGGCAGCCAGGGCAGATAGGACTTGCAGCAAGGCGGCGGACCAGGCAGGCAAGGTGACAGCTGGAGGACCGGGCAGTTCCACATTCAGCTGCAGAGAAATCAAGAGGAACAACTGGGGGGCGAGAGAGACTACCCAACCCAGGAACCCAGCATGGGAAACTAAAGCCTCAAAACCTCTCACTGTAAAAACCAGTGGGGATTGTAGGAGTGGGGGAAACTCCCAGATTCACAGGAGAATTTATTGGAAGACCCACAGGGTCCTAGAATGCACACAAGCCCACCCACCAGGGAATCAGCACCAGAAGGGCAAAAATTGCTTGTGTGTAGTGGGGGAAGTGACTGAAAGCCGACCAAGAGCTGAGCAAGTGGCATTGTTCCCTCTCGCACCCCTCCCCCCCACACAGCACCACACGGCAGCGACATGGATGCCCTATCCTGGTGAATACCTAAGGCTCAGCCCCTTACTATGTAAGTAACAGGTGCACCGAGAAAAAAAAAAGGCCCAAATGAAAGAACATATAAAAACTCCAAAAATAGAACTAAGCGATGAAGAGATAGCCAACCCATCAGATGCAAATTTCAAAACTCAGGATGCTCACAGTCACAAAATACAGGAAAAAGTGAAGGCTATGCAACGTGAAATAGAGAAAAATATATAGGGAACCAGCAATGAAGGGAAGGAAACCAGGACTCAAATCAATGATTTGGACCAGAAGGAAGAAATAAATATTCAACCAGAAAACTATGAAGAAACAAGAATTCAAAAAACTGAGGAGAGGCTGAGGAACCTCTGGGACAACTTTAGGCATTCCAACATCAGAATCACAGGGGTGCTGGAAGGAGAACAGGAAGAGCAAGAAGTTGGAAACTTATTTCAAAAAATAAGTAAGGAGGACTTCCCCAATCTGGCAAAGGAAATAGGCTTCCAGGAAGTCCAGGAAGCTCAGAGAGTCCCAAAGAAGTTAGACTCAAGGAAGTACACAGCAAGGCACATCATAATTACATTACCCAAGATTAAAGATAAGGAAAAAATCTTAAAAGCAGCAAGAGAAAAGGAGACACTTACCTACAAAGGAGTTCCCATAAGACTATCAGTTGATTTCTCAAAAGAAACCTTGCAGGCAAGAAGGTCCTGGAAAGAAGTATTCCAACTCATGAAAGGCAAGGACCTACATCCAAGATTACTCTATCCAGCAGAGCTATTATTTAGAATGGAAGGGCAGATAAAGTGCTTACCAGATAAGGTCAAGTTAAAGAAGTTCTTCATCACCAAGCCCTTATTTTATGAAATGTTAAAGGGACTTATCTGAGAAAAAGAAGATTAAAAATATGAACAGTAAAATGACAACAAACAACTATCAACAACCGAACCTAAAGCAAAAACAAAAACAAACTAAGCAAACAACTGGAACAGGAACAGAATCGCAGAAATGGTGATCACATTGAAGGTAATCAGTAGAATGGGGGAGAGGGGAGAATGGGAGAAAAGGTACAGGGAATAAGAAGCATAAATGGTAGGTACAAAGTAGACAGGGGGTTAAAATACTATAGGAAATGAAGAAGCCAGAGAACTTATATGTATGACCCATGGACATGAAATAAGAGGGGGAGCAGAAAATTCTGGTAGGAAGGGGGTGCAAGGTGAAGGAGATAGAGGGGAGAAAAAAATGGGACAACTCTAACAGCATAATCAATAAAATATACTTTTAAAAAAGCTGGAGTTAAAATTCATTCATTCATTTAATGCATTCCATTCATTAAGTTAGAAACTGAGATAAATGTTACAGACACGAAGATGAATGACATGTCTAGGTGCTCAAGGACCCTATTCAGGAAGGCATTTGGCTGGTACTATGACAGAGAGTTCAGCAGAAGATAGGCAATGGGTCCCTGCAGTCAGAGAGACCCAGGTTCAAGTTCTAGGTCTACCAGTTCCCAACTGTACACACCTTGCTAAAATCTCCCTTTGCTTCAGTGTGGAAAGGGATGGTTCCTCCTTCTCAGGGCTGTTTTCAAGACTTTTGTGCTAATGTATAGAAGAGTCTCAGCACTGACCTGAAAGCATTGTAATTTCTAAAAAATAAGAAGTGGCATTTTATTCTTTACTATTATGTAGAGTATGTTGAGAACACAGAAAATGGTCATGTAGGTGGTTTTTCTTTCTCTCTTGGGAGATTCCGTTCTTAGTCTATAGTTAACAGCTGCCAAGATACACACAGTAAAAAGGGGCTGAACTACCTCCATGGATTCGTACAACAAATACCCAGTGTCCACGGCTAATGATAGCACCACAGCGTAAAACAACACCACCCAGGGTTACGCCAGAATAATAGGCCAACAGTCTCTGCATGGGTCCTTTCTCACCAAGTCTCTGATGTGTATCAACCCATGTTTTGCCACATTGTCCATTGTATCCTAACACTGGAGCTTGAGGAAGCTACCCTTGAACTCTGTTTCAAATAAGGCTGTTCTCTTCCTTTGTCACATCAAAGTGTGGAGGAAACTTCCCAGAGGAAAGGCTTCAAACACACCCTCATTTCAAAGCACTCCAATAGAGGCGAGAGAGGGTCACCGCAAGGAACTGCGATGAACAGCAGCCTCTGGACATCCTGTCAAAAATGTCATCCTCTGATGGCACCTACCCCTGTTCACTCTCAGTTCATTATTTCTCAGCCTCTGATGGTGACAGAATTGAATTTCAAGAGCTCTCCAAACGAGTCATGTGGGCAAGGAATAAGAAATGACCTCCCAAGGTACAATGGCTCTCTCAGGAGTGGCTAACTGGGCTCAGAAGAAAGGGAAAGGACCCCGGACTGCGCAGAGAAGCGGGCTCTGTGGGAGCCTTGCTCAAGCCCCACTTTGTCTTCTCCCTAGGTTGTGCTCCTTACAGAATGGAACCACGTCCAACTGCCTTCTGCCCTCCTCGCGGGGGATGTTGTGCCTGTTGGTTGTATGGTTCCAAAGGCTAACTCAAACTAAAAAGGACAAGCTGTCGGCAACATTCACTGGAAAGTGAGGAGCTCAAATAATCTGTGTGCATCTCTCTGAGTCGCTTAGGTCTGCCTCTCTCTTCACGGTTATGCCATCCCTTCCACCCTCCCTCTAAAGGACTGCTTTCTTTGCACGCACAAGCCAAGGTCTATTTATCATAAAGTTAATGAAGCTTAAGGGTCTCTCACTGCAGGGCCTCTTCCAAATAAGTATTCTATTTCGCACTCCGTTGTGTGTGTGTGTGTGTGAAGAGAATTCTGGATCTGCTCCTGCCCGTGAAGCGTGTATTGCCACAGCTTACACATTTCATGGTTCACGCACCTTCCACTTAACGCTGCACAGCCCCCAATTTAAATGGCCTGCATCCCTGGAGCCCAAAAGAAGCTGGCTAGAAGTGGTTTGTTGTTGTTTTTTTTTTTTTAAACAAATGGATTTTACTTTTTAGAGCTGTTTTATTTAGGTTTGCAGAGAAATTGGGCAAAAAGTAGTGAGAGTTCCCATACCCCCTTTCCTCCCATACACTGTATTTTGAGCATCTCACACTGGTGTGGTCCATTTGTTACAATTGAACCAAAATCGGTACGGTATTGTTAACTGATATCCATAGTTTGCATGAAGGCTCATGCTTTGCGTTACAGTTTTTGAGTGTCAATTCCAAACTCCCAGAGGAGAAAATCTAATAGGCTTCATGGCGTAGGTATTCACCAGAGTGGGGGCGGGGGGGTGAGATTGCGGGGTCTGCGCCCACTCAGCAGGGCTGAGAACAGGTCCTGTGAGGCGGGGGCGTGGCCATGGCTGTAAGTGAGAGTATTACACATAGAGAGGATGTTATCTCTGCACTGCAGTCTCCTGCAATGCACTTAAAAAAGATTTTCTCCCATTGTCCACTTCTGTCTGAGTGGGTCCAAATTATTTCTGAGAATTCATCTGATTTCTGCTGGATGCCCTTTTTAATATTCTGAGATATGATACTTAAATTCAAAGGTTGACCAGCTAAAGGAAAAGGCTAGTACAATTCTCTGGCCAGGGTTAGAGGGATGATGGAAATAATAAGGCAAAAACTGAGCACAGTGTTGAGATTTGAGTTGTTTCTCGCTCCACCCAGAACCAGAATGACTCAATAAAGTGTATTTACTCAGCAGGACAGTCCCATACAGAGTCCCCTACCTTTCTGAGGAGAAGAGGACACAACGCTGACCCTTGGTACATGCTTGCATCGTGTGGTAGACTGAAGAATAGTCCCCCAAAGGCATCACAGTCCCAATTCCTAGAATCTGAGGATGCATTAGTAAGTGTGGCGGGGGGAATTAAGGTCGCAGATAGAATTAAGGTTGTTAATCAGCTGGTCTTAAAATAAGGTTATCCTGGTTTACCCAGGTGAGTCCAGTGAATCACAAACGTCTTTAAAAGTGAAAGAAAGAGGCTAAAGACATCAGTGTCAGAGGGCTGAGCCGTGGGCAAGACTTTACTAGCCATTGCTGGCTTTAAAAATGGAAGGGAGTCATGAGCCCAGGAGTTCAGGCAGTCTCCAGAAGCTGGAAAAGGCAAGAAAACAGACTCCTGTCTAGAACCCTCCAGAAAAAACCCAGCCATGCCAACACTCTGACCCACAGCTCAATGAGACCTACATGAGACTTTTCACCTACAGAACTGTAAGATAATAACTTTGTGTTGTTTTCATTCACTAAATTTGTGGTATTTTGCTATAGCCGCAAAAGGAAACTAATACAGTCCCCAACACTCTGCTATTCCTACAGTTGTTGTATTCCAGGGAGTTGGTGAAACAAGACCCCAGAGAGCAGGGACACTTCACAGCCTAGACCCCCTGTCAGTTCCACACTCTCCGGTGCACTGCTCCCCACACACGACACGAAACCCTCAGGAAATACACGCTGAGCCCTAACTTCCATGTGAATGCGGCTCAGCGTTGAACGGGAATGTGAAAGACACCGACTCCATTGCATACCGGTTTTCTCTGCTTTCCAAAATGTTGTAGCTGGAATTTCTGAACACTGACATACAAGGGAAATACTGGCATTGGCAACCCTCCTTTCCAGGCACAGCTTGCCCATTCTGCCCATGTTTTTGGGATTTAGCAGACTGCATTCTTTATGACAGCTGGCACAACAAAAATGATTAGTGCTAGCCAGCTCCAGAATATGAAAGTCCCTAGAGACAGAAATTCAGTTCAGTAAAGAGTCCTGTCTGCTGTGACATCGTTGAGCCCAGGGAAAATAACAACACAGATGTACAATAATACCACAAATTTTTTAAACGATAAAACAAAACGAAGCCAAAGGAAACATAATAATATACATAACTCTCAGAGCCAAATCATTCTAATTTTAAGAAAAGAGAAAAAAAATTTATTTATTTTTAAAGACCTTTATACTCTGAACACTATTCACCGTGTAAGTCACATGAAACAAAAGGCCGAGATTGGGAAACTTCCCTGAAATAAGCTCTACAAAATCCGAGGAGTCCCAGGTCCCATGGTGGGACAGGGGTGGGGTCCTCAGGAAAAGGCCTTCGCAACCTCAGTGCACACTCCGGGGCGGCCCGAGAGTGGGGTGTTCTGATTAAGAAGATGCCACTCTCCCGAGGGGCTGTGTGCTGAAACTCACTACTGTTTGGACTGATTTTCAGCAGTTTGTGGAATTCGAAAAGCTGTTTCCATGGGGCTCCCTAGTTTCCAGGACAGACTTACCCAGTTTTGAAGGGAAGGGAGAGTGATGTTAGTGCTGGACAGAGTGAGCTAATCTGTTTCCCACTACCCGGCATTTCTGGATGTAAGAAACCTGTGAGATTTTTAATTTTCCAACAGAGGTCCCAGCTTTGACCAAAGCTTGAATACGTAAAAGTCATAATGTGTTACTCAGTCTATAAAGTGAACTCCTTGCACACTGAGTGTGGACTCCCCTGCCCAGCTCATCTACTGACACATTTCTCAATAACTTTCTGTTGTTGGTTGAACTGAGTCGCCAAAAACAGATACCTATGTTGAAGTCCTAACCTCTGCTACAAGTGGACACAAGTTTGGAAATAGGACCCTCGAGGATACAATCCAATTAAAGTGAAGTCGTACTGGATTGAGACGGGCCCTAATTCTGAGGACTGGTCTCCTTATAAGAAGAATGTGAAGACACAGGGACACAGAGACACACAGGGAGGAGACCACGAGATGCTGGAGGCAGCCATCCCGTTGCCAACCAAGAAACGCTGAGGATTGTTGGCAAACGTCAGAGGCCAGGAGAGAGGCAGGGAGCAGACTCTTCTTCAGAGGCTCCAGAAAGCACCAACCTTGCTAAGCCCTCGATTTCAGCATTCTGATCTTCATAACTTGTAAGAGAATGCATTTCTGTCGTTTTAAAGCCATCCCAGTGTGTGATCATTTGTTATGGCCATCATAGGAAATGAATACACTTTCCACTGGGGATTACTTCGAAATTTTTTTAAAGTCAGTTTCTGGTCGTTCCCAGTAAAACCCTCAGAAGGAATTATTATTGTTACTGCTCTCAGTGAAAGTAGAGCTCTCTTGTAATTGCTGACAAACCAGTAAGAGATCATGAATATGTACTTTGTTCTTCTGCCAGAACACACAGGGTGTGGTTGTTGGAACCCAAAGAAAAAGCCTGGGCCAGCCATTCAGACTGATTTTTACCACACCCACAGTGTTCTTGCCTCAGGTCACCACACATGATATGCACAATATAATACACAAGACATTATGTAGAGACATTCCTCACCACCGTAGATTTGTGAAGTTATTATGCACTCATGGTATGCTATGTATCCGTGCATACCATCGCTGTTCACACAAAGAGTTAAGACCGTTACCACAGTGAAACTAAATAAAAATATCCAATATTTAAAAACAAAGTTTACGCCTTAAAATTTTTATTAATCCTACTCATAATTAGTAGATCTTGGTTCGCGTATTTATCTTGGGAGACTCTGGTTTATAGCATTCTATTCATTCTAAGGATTGATTATTTTATTTTAATGTGTGGCCTGGAGCTTGTAGGGAGGACCCACAAAAGGAAGTAATGAATCTTTCCAAGTTATTTAAGTGCTGCATTTGCAAAATTGAACAGAGGAACAGATTCCACCCAGCAACAAGGGGGTCCAGGGTCTGCTCCTTTTCTGAGAACAGTGTGGGGGTGGTCCAAAGGCGCTTTGAGCACGTGTCTCAAAAGGACACTTCCTCAAAGGCTCTTCCTACCATCACTGCCACCAAACACTTGGCAATGGCCTCTGTGGACCCAGATGTGTTCAGCACTGAGTCTGGAAACGGTTCCCATGTACAGTGAGTATGCGGTCTGAGCCAGCCCTGACCTCTGGCCTCAGTGCGGGCTGCTAATTTCAGTGCGTGTGTGTGGCATATTCGATGTGTCTTTCAACAAAGCAATTTTCTTTTGGCCCCACCCCTCCTTCAATTATGAAATCCCTCTTCTCCTTTTGTTACTGAACTCAAGGGGTTTGCCGCTTGGGGTGCAGTATTCAAGAACAGGGCTTGGTTCTTTCTCGGTTGTTTGACTTACTTGTAGCAAGTAAAGGAGACAAGATTTGTATCCAAAGCTCTGCGACCTCAGAGAGAGACAGCCATTGCATACATACACTATTTGGTTGATTATATGCTGATTTCTTCTTTGCAAGAATCGCATTGAGTTTCTGTCAGCTCATCCTGTTTACTGCTGCGTCTGCAGAATACTGTGCTATGTTTGACCATTTAGAAAGAAATAACATTTAGAACTGCTCAGACCTTGAGACCCTGGTCCTAGCTAACATTTTGAAAGAAATTCTTCTGGAAAGAGAAGCCCATACTCCTGCATCTCTTGTTTATCCCTCATTCCATGGCAATCTGGCTTTCCAAGAGTCTCTCCTTCAATTATTCTACAAAAGCTCTCATTGGCATTGGCAAAGCTGCCTCAATTACTGAACTGAAAGTTTTACTTGGGATCTCTCTTGACCTCACAGGGGCACTTCCACATCTTCCCTGGACAATTTCTCCTCTTCCGGCTTCTGAAGCCCCACGCCCCCTCCATTCTGACACTCATTCCTAGTCTCCTCGCAAAGCCTGTCTTGTATCTCTCTTTGACGTTTGTGTCTTAATGCAATTTCATCCTGACTCTCCTCTCTTTCTATGAACTCTTCCTGGACACCCTCCTCTAAATCTATGCCTTTAATCAAATCTAATTTCGCTAACGATTTCTCTCCCATCAGCTCCAGACTCCAGAGCACAGCTCCAGCTGTGAGTGGCACCCAACATGAACTCGAAAAGCACCACACACAAAACTCATGTCCTCTCCCTCCACACCCACCTGATACTTTTCCTGGGATTCCTATCTCGGGCACTCTTCCAGGTAACGTGAATACGGCAAGGGATGGAAGAGCCAGATGCCCACCTTTACAGAGTTGTATTCTAGTTGGGGAAAATGAATAAATACACGCACTACTAAGCATGTAAAACATCAGGTGGGAGAAAGGGCTGGGAGAAAATAGAGCAGGGTGAGCAGCAGGTCAAGGGCAACAGAGAGGTGTGTTTTAGGCTGTGCTGAGGAAAGTCCTGGCTGACGGTATTTGAGCAGGGAGCTGAAGCAAGGGAGGGATGGAGCCAGGTGAGCATCTCAGAGAAGACCCTTCTGAGCAGAGGAAGATGCCACTGAGGGGACAGCCTGGCAGGCTGGTTGGGCTGGGAAGACTAAGGCATTCTGAGTGGCTGGCCATGAGGGAGCCAGGGGAGAGCGGTAGTGTGACAGGTCAGAGAAGCAGCACAAAGCCACGCCATGCAGGACCACGTTAGGCTGCAGCAGGCCTTTGGATTTTATTTGTATTGACACGCAGAAGCCATTGTGGACGTGATCCGACTTATGTTTTCAAATTATTATTCTGCCTGCAGAAAAATAACGTGGAGAAGGGCCTGCAGGGGGTTATACCTCAGGATCCAGTCAGGAAATAGAAACCCCGCCTGGGTACTTCTGGACGACCCTGATCGGAGCAAAAAACAAAACGGGGTTCTTTTTCCTCCCCCTTATTTCTCAGCCTCTTTCTAGTGCCCCTCATTATCAGGACCAGCAGGAAGTCAGGAGGCCAAGGAGAAACACAGTGTGTGCAAAGCAGAATCCAGAGAATTTAGGGAAGAAATAAAACACAAGTCTAAGTCCAGTATCAGTGCCTTAAGTACATACGAATCAATTGTGTTCAATAGAAAGGAGTGCAGCTGTGGCTGTGAGCTCTGGGTCAGGTATTAGGGGTTCAGGCCTGTGTCTCGGGGGCTCTCTCAGCTGCTATGGTTCCAGGGATCACATTCAGGGCACCTAGAAGGGAGACAGGGTGGCATCCACTCCAGCGCCCTTCGTCATAATTTTCCCAACCTCTCATTGACCAGAACAGTGTCAGACGGTCACCTCCAGTTGCAAAGAAGGCTGGGGAAGTGCGTGCCAGTCTTCCTGTTGCTCCAGCGGATGCTGGCGGGAGAGCAGGGTGGAGGACCTACTTGTTGAGATAGACGGCAGTGACCGCCGCAGGATCCAAGGGGGTCAAGCTTTTGAATCTAAGAGCAGGGCATTCTGTGGGTGACACAGCGAATAAGGTCACTAAAACGAACGACTTCTTACATAAAAAAAGCGTCCACTTGGCTCTTTCACGTGCAGTAGATTCTAACAGTCTCACGTGGCTAGTGACCGTGTAAAATGTAGCTAGTCTGCGTTCAAGTGCGCTCCAAGTGCAGACACCAGATCCCAAATCCATAGTACAAATGAAATTTTTAATATGTCATCACTCATTTCTTACGCTGGTTACATGTTGAAATGATATTTTGGATCTATTATAAAAATGGATTTTGCCTGTTCCTTCTTACTTTGCTCAATGTGACTGCTAAAGACTTTTAAATTACATATGTGCTCACATCACATTCCTATTGGATAGTGCTGCTGTGGGTCATTGAATGACCCTCCCTTTCTCAAAGCAGAGTCCCTAATTTCCTGCCTCTAAGCCAGCTTTTCCTCAGTCTGGTTTTCTGAGTCCGGGAAGATTTTACCAAAGTGCATCTTCCATCATCTTGGTTGATCAGATAGCTCAAAGAGGTATATTCCAGTGATGGTCTGAAAAAAAAACAACCCAAATCCTCTTTGCAAGAAAGTAGACATAACCCTTATATATATTTCAAGCTGAAGTAGATAAAAACAGTTATAAAAATGATGAATTCAAGGAAAAGATTCAAGTGAGGAGTCAAATTATTCAACATCAGTAATACCCCAAGGCTATCAAATGAAACAATTTGATTATCTGGTGGGAGGGGGATTCTAATTTAACTTAGGTCTTCATTTTTTTTTCCATTAGATACCAGGAATCATTAAATTCCAATTTGCTACAAGCTTCTCCACAACTTCATATGAAAAAATTTCTTCAGTGACTGTGGCAAGAAAATGGATGAGCTGGAATATGAATTCTGTGGTCAATCTGCAGTCAGTCTGCAAGCAGGCAGAACAGCACCCCCCAAAGACGTCCTCGTCTTAATCCCCAGAACCGGTCAATATGTCACCTTATATGGCAGATGGACTTTACAGGTATGATTACATCAGTGACTTTGAAATAAGGATTATTCTGGACGCTTGCGTAGGCCCAGTTTAATCTCATCGGTTCTTAAACTAGAGAACCTTTCCTAGCTGGAGCTACAAGGAGATGTGGCTACAGAAAAAAGGCACCAAGTGAAACAACACTGATGCCTTTGAAGAAGGAGGAAGGGCCATGAGCCAATGAACGTGTGTGGCTTCTCAAATCTGGAAAAATGCAAGGAAGCAGATGCTCCTCAAGAGCCCCCAGAAGGAAAGCAGCCCTACTGACACCTTGGGTTCAGCCCAGCTGACCCGCATCATGTCACAGCTCTCACCTCCAGAACTGTAAAACCATGAACTGTGCTCTTGTAAAACACTGAGTTTGTGGCAACTTGTCCCAGCAGCGATCGAAAACTAATATACAACCCAAAGAGACTAAATGCTAAAACAATAATGTAAGCATTGATTTTTGAGAATATGGTTGTCCATAAAACATTTTACCCTTGTAAAAAGTGCTCACCACCTTCCCCTGCAGCTATCAGACCTAGAAGTGATAGAGGAACCAGTTTATGAGAAATTTTTCTAATGTCATGTTCTCCTTTGTCCATGGCCCCTCCCCCACAAACAGGTACACCACACGTAAAAAGCCTCGCTAGCATTTCCCAGTGGATTAAAAACAGATTTTCCTCTCCTGCTGTTCACTCTTCTCAAATAATATACAGCACTAAGGTGAGGAGAAGAAGTAAGATTTTTTTATCTTCATGCTTATACTTTATTTTTACTAGCTTGTAGATTGGTTTCATATGCCTTCCAATTTTTTCAGTTTCTTATTCATATTACAGTAGTCATTCTACCCACCCCCGTTAATTTAATGTTAAGTCAACGTTATTGTACTTAAACGACCAATGCCTTGCTCAACATCTTTTGTCTGTGTATGGAAATGCGTCCGCGCAAGAGAATTTTGCTGTCAACGACGGAAGGAAAAAAAGCTATGTACTTTGTCTTTAGAATAGGCGAAGTTGAACAAGGTCCTAAATGATCATCAATTACCTGCTTCCTAAGCAAGAGTTTATTTGAAAACCCAGCACTGGGATTGACATGAAGAACCACCGAGAACTGCAAAACATCCTCGGGGGAGGGGAGAAATGATAAGGGGAGATCCATCTGTTATTCAAGTTTCTTTCACTATTCCTCTTTCAGACCTACAGGGAGACTTGAGACTCTTTAGGGGGGCTCTGACTGATGTAACCGAAAGTCCTTAGGGCATCCAGTCGGTGAGTGGGTCCAGATCAAACAACTCAAAGCTTACGCATAGAAGTGTGGGGATGCCAGCACCTCACCTGTAACTCTGAGGAGCCCCAGACGTGATGGGGGCGTTTCCTGTCTGGCCCTCTGACGACTCCTCCTCCTTGCCCTGTGTCAGGTCTCTCTGAACAGCCTTATTCCTGGACCCCAAGATGTGACCCACTAACCACTAACACAAGGCTGCAGTGCATGAAGAATTAGGATGGTTAAAAAGAAAAGAAAAAGGGCCCCAAATGGAGTTGTTTAGGCTAAGTGCCGTGTCACTAAATCAAGATCTAACTTAGAATTCTGGCTCTTCCAGAAATGAAATCTTAAACCAGTCAGTTAGGTATCTCCTGATCAATAATAGTTAGGTAATGTGCCCAATTGGTCCCTGACATCCCATCCCCTAAAGGAAAGGAAACTAGCAATCAAGAATCTGTTTTATTTGGTTGGTTGTTTTGGGCCGGGCATCACTTCCTTGTTCCTGGCTCCCTTCTGTCTGCTAGACTGGCTGCCACCTGATTTGAATTGGCTTTGCTGAAATAAACTCTTAAGTGTTCAAGATGCCTCCGTTTATCTTCTATCAGTCCAAAGGGGAATAGGTGGCAAGGGGCAGAATCAGGCAGCACCAATCCTAAAGCCGAAGCACTATTTTCTGCCCCAGGGAAGGTCTGGCTGACCGTGTCTCCTCTAGCCTCCCACTCTGCCATCAGGGCGCTTCCAGCCTTCCTTCCCTGCCTTCCCTAAGCTCCAGGGATCTCAAACCTACTCCTTGTGGTCAAAGGAAGCCCACGTAGCAGTTCCACATTAGGTCATTCCCTTCGGCTGCCTTTGTCACCTTCTCTCTAATCCAGACTGGTCCCAGTCATTTCGTTTTATAACCAAAGGGTGCGGTGAGTAGCTTTTCTAAATCGAAGAATAAAATTTTCCATGAGGTGAATTCTGCTATGCCTAGTGACTAGCTGAGGTTTTATTTAATAATAATATTTTTTCCCACTGTAATATAGAATGTATTTCTTCTATTTTTGTTGTGCAAGCCCACAGATAGTTGCGTTCACGTGGGGAGTCGGTTTTAACAAAATGCTATCACAGCACACTGGAAAGTGGCCCCACCATCCAGCATGAAAGTGCTTTTAGCAGGAGGAAAGCAGTGGGTCAGATACTAATTGCACGCTAGGCCCTGGAGTGAGGCTGCAAAAGGCAACAACGCAGAATAAAATGTCCCTCTACTCCTGCATCGCATACGTGGAAATGGCAGCTTCTGAGTGTATCCAGAATCTCTTAATTTCCCTTTACAGGTCAGGTCTGTTTTCTCAAGTATATACTGTCTACAGATCACTGGATTAAAATAACCTGTACGTCTTAAAAAATGGGGATTATTGCCCGGGGCCTCCCTGTCCAAATGAATCAGAGTTTCCAAGGATGGGGCCTAAGGACATGTATTTTTAAAATATCAATGTGACTTTTATGGTTGGTCAGACTTAAGAACTATATGCAGAGTAAAGTACTGTAACTACATAGACTAAACCATTGAGCATTCCGGTAAGCATAAGGCATCCCTGGCACGCCGTGTTCCCTGGAATAAAAAAGAGTGGTCAAAATAAAGAGTAACTGTACAGGGGGGGAACCTGACACTTCCTCAGCTGGGTGGTCAAGGTCAACACCAACAGTAATAAGTTACGTTGTTAGTATACACCTTTGTACGATACTATGAAAATAGCGCTCTACCTCTGTGGTCTTCCCCTCAAAACCCATGATCCTGGTGTAATCATGAGAAAAACACCAGACAAATCTCAGTTGAAGAATATTCTACAAAATAATGAACGAATGCCCATCAACACTGTCAAGGTCATCGAAAACAAGGAAAATTTGAGAACCGGCACCGCCAAGAGAAACCTGAGGAGATGTGATGACTGAATGTAATGTGGCTTCTGGATGGGATTCTTGGAATAGAAAACACAGACATTAGGGAAAACTAAAGAAACTCAAAGAAAGGATGGCCTTTAGTTAATAATGATCTAGAACGCTGCTTCATTAATTGTAACATATGTACCATATTAATGTAAAGGCTAGCAGAGGAACCTGGGTGTGGAGTGTGGGGAAGCTCGCTGCACTGTGCCTTCAGAGTTTTCTATAATCTAAAGCAGTTCGAAATGTAGAAGTTAATTTAAAACTTTGTTTTAATGGGAGTCAACACAAAGAAGATTGATCTAAGCTGCTGTTTTGGCATTCTTTCTAAAAATCAGCTGCCTAGTCCATCAATTAAAACGCCATGCCATACCGGTGAATATCATTAAGATGAGAAAGCTGATCAAATGAGGACATCAAGGTGTATACAACCTTGGAATAAAGAAACAATAGGTTTATTCCTTCTGTATGGTGTACCCACAGGGCTGCCACGTCATACAATTTCGAGGGTTCTCTTCGCACAAAGTGGACGTGAGGGAAAAGTATCCCTGCAGAACTGTGAGGCAGAAACGACTTCCACTCCACCCGCCTAGGTCCAATAGCTGAGTCTACAAAATAAACTGACAACAGGTAGATAAGCAGGAGAAAAGGTCTACAAGTTTTTAACTCTTAGTATTATGTGTACAGAGGCATAACAGAGAAAAAATTAAGTCCCTCAAACCAATGATGTTTGAGAACGTATGTACTGTCTTCATAACATCAGGGGAGTGGTGAAAACCACGTCAATGAGAGTAAATGATTTTTATGAAAGATGAATGGGCCCTTGGAAGGACAGATGGGAGATGTGATCATTTGTGATGAAGTTTGCCTGAGTATGGTGTCAATTTCTAGTCTCCTTCCCTGTGATCAGAGCCAGTCTTCCTGGTTGATGAAACTCCCCAGAAAGGGGGTTTACGGCAACTGAATTCCTTTGGAGGATCTGTCTTCAGGCAGCTGGGCGGTTCTGAGAAAGTCTTCCCCTGAGCTTGCTGTTGTTCAGGTGCTTTCAGCTCCAAGTAATCCACACACCAGAGCAGCGTACTTTGGGGGAGCACTGCCTGAACCCCTCCAGAACACAATGCGAGTGCCTCTGGAATTGTTCTCACTGCCGGCCTGTTTACACATTTCGAGTAGAAATCACTGACCCAGTTAAACCTCTAGTGAGTAAAACGTACAGGGGATGATAGCTACGTGTAGGTAGGGGGCAACGGGTTCGCCATGTTGACCTCTTGAAGGACTCTACCAAGAGCGAACTAAAGAACCGCCCCCAAATGCCTCTGCTCCCTACACCACTAATCCTTTCTTTATCCGTAGGTAACTGTTTCACCTCTGTTCCCCTTCTCAACCTACAGCACACTGCTTTTCTCCGTCAGTACTTATTCACTGCTCTCTCTCCTCCGCAAGTTTTAGGTAACTCGGTCTCCTCTAAATGAGGTCCCACTCCTCACCACTCAGGTCCAAACGGGGGGAGAAGAGAAAGAGGAAAAGCCCTGGAGGATCTTTCTCTCCCCAACCCCCAGCCCATCTGTGGTTACACTGGGGTAAGCACTCACCGGCTTGCTTACAAGCAACTTGCTAAATTTACAGAAAATTTGCAAATTGATCATTAAACTATTTTACAAGCAATTTAGCTTTTTTTTTTTTTACTTAAATAACAGATGTTTATTTTCTCACAATTCTGAACCAATTAAGCCTTAAATTATCATGGATGGAGTATTACGCTTGAGAATCAGCAAACACTAAAAATTGAGCTTCTTTTTTTCTCCATCACACCTTATTTCATAAATGTGTGAAATAAGACCTCAGAGACCTGCTCTCCTCCTCAGTTCCTTGTTGAGGCCTACTGGGATTTCCTCTGAAGCACAGATGTCAGGAGGGGTGTGTGTGTGTGTGTGTGTGTGTGTGTGTTTAGTTTTATTGTGAAAGACCCATTGTCTTGGGAAACAGCCCTATCTCCATTGTCTTGGTCAAGGTCTTCTGGTCTCAAGAAACTGAGTCTCAGTCATCATAGCTCAGAAAAAGACACAGACTTGAAGCAGCAAATGAAAAGACACAGAAGAACCTCAGATATACCGACACATGAAGTACACAGTCTGATGTTAGGGTGTTCTGGAAACGCAACAGGGCTCCAGCACTAGGAGTTACCTGACTGGCCGGTCTGTGGTGCAATTAGCCACCAACTGCAGAATCTCTTAGTAGGTACGGCTGCCCTGCCCCTCATAAGGTCAAAGTTCACACAAGGTGGCACTCTGAAACCTGGCCAGCACAGCTGCCTATCAGATTTATGGCTTGTTTTCTTTCCTTACAGGGTCTTGATGGAAATAGATGCCCTATTTTGGAAACAGATGTCTAAAAAGCTGAGCTCTTACTTGAGTGACAGGAGAGGTAGAGGAGAATCTATCAAATTATACAATTCTCCTTAACAGGTAGGGAATGGTTAGAAACTGGAGAAATTTCATGGCAATCATAAGTCCCTAGTACATGACAGGCAATGGGGTTAGACAGCCATGATAAAGGGTTTGTCGGGGATCAATCTTTTATGAATTCATTGTTTAGTAAGCAGCTCATGATTTAAAGGGAGATAAAGGATAACAGCATGCTGTAGATCAGGCCCTGGGAGGCTCAGAAAAGTCAGGCTAAGTTCAGAGGTTACACAGCAGGTGGCCCTTGTCTTCCAGGGCTCCTATTAACCCCCTGATGTTCTCATCCCCTCCCTGGTCCAGAGGAGCCACTTCCGGCGGAGGTGAAGGCTGGAAGCCTCATTTCTTTCGAAGACAGCAAGTGGAGGGCAGAGAGACATGTGGGCTCTAATTTCATTTTTTAAGGAAAATATACTTCTGGCTCCCTAAATGGACAGCCTAACAACACCACATACACAAAATATTACTAATGGTGGCTGCATATTCTAATTCTACTTATATTGAATTACTCTTCCTAGGTAGTAAGATCCCCTGGGCTGATTGTGGAACCTAATGCCTAGCATTGTTACTCTGGGGAAATACATTTCAAGTTAAACCACCAGATTGCAGCTAAGCCTTTCAAACCAAGTGTATCCAATCTCCCGGCCACCGGAACTAGGCCTGTTGGTCAGGGTGGGCTCAACTCCACTGATCTCCCCTTCCTCACCTTGTAAGTGCACCTGCAAGTTATGAGCAACAGGACATTAGCCCTGAGAAGGGAATCATAAATTCTTGTAGCAAATTAATCAAATTATTGACTGAAGACTTCCCAAATATAGAGGGCTTCCTATACGCATGTGGATATAGTTCTGTTTTTATTTTCCCTGTTTAACTGTAAACATAAAAAAAAAGTTGTGAAGAGCATGGCTGTGAAAATTATGGATTTACAGTCAATGTATTCAATATCTAACACTTCAAAAATAACGTTATAAGCAAGTTTCACTGATGAAAACGGTTAATGTGGAAATCAACTCCATCCGGCTAAGCTGTGCTGGTTGCCGCGTCCTCCCAGCACCTGCTGAGTTCTTCCCGTGTCTGGGTGATGAACACAAGCAGCCAGCTGCTCCTAATCCCTAAATTACCGAGTTTACAGAAAACAAGAAACATGTAGAGCAAGAACACAGGGCGCAAGTGTTGCTGCCAGGCACTCCGTGTGTTCATTGGATTGTTAGTAAGTCACTCACACACATATCTGAGCACCACTGTTACCAGGCACTGTAGGTTAGCAGTGGGGATATACTAGTGACAAAAAAAGATACGTCCCCTGCTAACAATCCTCAAGATGGAGTTGTAGCTATCATTTATGCAACACTTACTGGTTTCAGGGTTGTTCTTAGCAATTTCTTATGTTAAACTCATTTCATCGACCCTGTCAAGTAGGTATTATCAGAATCTCCACTTTAGATATGAGGAGACTGAAGTATGGAGAATTTAAAATGGTAATCTGACTAGTGAATATATAATTTCAAACCTATATAAGGTCTGTGAAGGAAAGTACCACCGGTGACTCATCTCAAGCTGTGGCATCTCGGACCACAGATGATTCCCTCCCTGTTCTGCGGTGAGGACCTGATCAGAAAGATGTGCTACTATGTGGCTTTAGTCCTCAAAAGGGTCAGTCAAAGAGAGGGGAACTGTCTCCCAGACTTAGAGTGCCAAAACTCCCTCCTGTGTCTCTTCCTGCCATTGCCCCATGATGAAACGTCACAAGTCATGGCCTTCCTGTTTTTTTTTAAAAAAAAGTCCATGGGATTGACATCTGAATGATGTGTCAGCCATTTTTAGATACTACTGTAAAAACTTCTCTGTAGGAAAATGATTTTCATATTATCAGACAGGCAAAGCAGAACATTTGAGTTTTATCCTGTAGCAATGATGGACAGGTATGCATTGGTAACATAGTACCTGGGTCAAGAGTTCTAATCTGGCCATGGGAGAGACAGTTTTTCCCCATTAGAGCTAAGTGGTACCTTTGTCTCATTGGCATTGTGCTCTCATCAACCAGGCTCACTGGACCAGCTCAGATACTAAATGCTGTTTCCACGGCAGAGTCTAACTCCTGAAGAAATGTGCATACACAGATATTAATTGTGCCAACTTGACTGGATCAAAGGAAACCAGTGTTTGATTAAACACTATTTCTGGGTGTGTCCATGAGGGTGTTTCTGGGTGAGATTAGCACTTGAATGGGTGGACTCCGTCGAGCACGTTGCTTTCCCTGGTGTGGGTGGGCGTCATCCAGTCCTTTGAGCGCCTAGACAGACAAAATGCAGAGTAAGGGAGAATTCACCCCTTGCTTGACCGACTGAGCTGAGACACTGGTCTTCTCTGCCCTTGGGCTGAGAGCTGCACCGCCAGCTCTTCTGGCTCTCAGGCCCTCACACGCAGCCTGAGCTGCAGCACTGGTGTTCTGGGTCTGCAGCTTTCGGAGAACAGATCAATACACTTCCCAGCCTCCCTAACGGTGGGAGCTCACTCCTCACAAAAATGTTTAGCTATGTGTATAGATGTCTATATATATAGCTCTGTCTAATATACCGGGGAAACGACAACCACCTTCTCTAACTTTGGAAACCACGATGCAGTGACTGAGAAAAAGCTGAGCTTTGTACTTGGGATCGGGAAAGAACCAATCCGTCAGCATCCTGGCAAGTATTTCTGCTGGGTATGATATCCCAAGCAGGTGTTTTCTGGAAAGTTTTAGATTGAACTAGAAATGTTTACAAGAGTCAAGCCCACAATGACACAGACACCGGCCTGCAGTGTCCGCAGTGTCCGCAGTGTCCGCAGCGCTATGGATGAAATATGAGACAAATTCACATGGACTACCGAGTCCTGTGGAGGAAAAGGGATGGAGTGGCTTCTCTCTCAAGAGAAGAGTGCCCCAACCCTTGCCTGGACAGGCTTTTATTGGATTCAATTTGCATATGAATACAGGGTGTATAGGTAAAGCTCATCAATCATTGTCAGGCAGAAATCATTACACAACAGATAACATTCAAAGAACTCTGAGGGCCTATTTCGAGTCAGGGTCAGATAACTAAAAAGCCATAAAACTTTGGGGAACTAACTCACTTTCTATTTGGTCCCTTATCATTTAAATTGAGGGTATTAGCAAAGTAGGCTTCACAGGATTCCGTGCATTCTTTCTTAGGCCTGATCGTCCTAGGGAACACGCCCTTTACAGCACTGGGCAGCATCCACCTCCAGCATTGTTTCAGGCTTGAGTCATTGTTTCAGGCTTAAGTCAGGCAGCGGAAGTAAGGCAGCCAAGAGATCAGGAGACTTCTTGCAGACAGAATGAGGACTCAGGCTATGTCAAAGCCAAGGGGCGAGGGTCCATCACCCCCTTTTTCGGTAGCCCCCAGGTCCTTCCCTGGGGGTCCCCTGTGGTCATGTCTGTCATAGGTCATCCCTCCCTTGAGGAATCTTACCCATCATTGGCTAGCTGATCAAGCACTGGGGGCCAGGCAGGGTGAAGTAAAAGGAGCAGAGGTGGCACCCCTGCCAGGGAGATAAGCTTTGTCTCCTTAGTGGCTTATGGTCCCAAGGTCGCTCACTCAGCCTTAGCCATGGCAGGCTTACAGCTCCTGAAACCAGGCAGGGCAGATCCCAACACACACTAGTATCACTCTGAAAAAAAATGCATGTAGTATTTGCTATTTACAAACTTGTGATGCTTAAAAAAAATTTGGCCTATTACAGAAACAGTTTAGCCTTGTGATTTCAATTTACCGCATGTAATTGATTAATTAATTTGCAGTCTTGATTTTAATGAGATAAATGAGAATGAGAAAAAGAATGAGAAAAATTCCTCCTGAGCTTATGACATTGAAGTTATAAGAAGGTTTTGGATACATCTTATTAATTAATTTTAATTATTAGAGTTATAAAAACTTAAGTGTCTTAGAAGCTTCACTTAGCAGATAATTGATATATTTAAAAAGGCAATCAAATATTTAAACTGCAGTTTAAATTATTCCAAGAAGTTCAAGTTTGTAGATGAAACCAAGAATTAAAGGCCCCTATCTTAGTTGCTAGAGCTGACATAATAAATTACCACAATCTGGGAGGCTTAAAACAACAGAAATGTATTGTCTGTGAGTTCTGGAGGCTGGAAGACAGAAAGCTGCAGGGACACGTTCCTGCTGCAGTTGCTAGGAGAGAACCTGTCCCCTACCTCTTCCAACTCCTGCTGGTTCCTGATGCTCCCTGGTGGTCCCTGGCTCTCTCTGGCGTGTGGCATCATCACTCTGATCTCTGCCTCTGTCTTTACCTGGTCCTCCTCTCTGTGTGCCCTCTTCTGTCTCCATAAGGACACCCTCGCCTTGTCCTGCCCTAACCCAGTACGAGCTCATCTTCATCCTGACCCAAATTTTACCTGCAAGAGCCTGTTTCCAAATGAGGTCACATTCTGAGGTTCCCGGTGGACATGAACTGGGGGGAAGGCTCCATGACTGTTAACATTTGTTAGACTTACAAGCAGGATAATGTAATAAGATTTGTAATGTAAAAATTACTAGAAGCAAGGTCTTTGGCAGTGTTTCTTTGACATGCTAATTACTAAAGTGAAAACTAAGGTAACCTGCACTCATGTCCCTCTCAGGGTCACCAACCACATCAACACAAAACAATCTGTTCATTAAAAAGACTCTGGCTTTTCCTCCCTTTTATTCTGCTTTACTGCTTCTCTTTGAAGAGAGCAGAGTCTCTGCCCGACTTTCACCCAAACTAAGAAATCCTGGGCAAAGTGAACACATGTCATGGGAAAACAGCTTAAGAACAGGGTTCTGTATCCAAGGCCAGAAGAACACCCCAAACACCAAGTGGCACAGCTCTGAGGAACATGGCTGCAAAGATAATCCTCTGTAGAGCCAAAAATATATTCTTTAGCTAATTAAAGGAAAGCAGGCCACAATGAAAACATAATTCAGCAGTTTTTGTTATTTTTAGAGTCTTTAGGAAGCAGAATTAGAAGGGGGAAATGATTTTCAGATTAAAAAAAGTCTTAGCTAACTGCGTGCGGCACACCTTCCGAATGTCCAATGATCCTGAGCAGCAATGAGCTCCATCCAGACGTCTCCAATGTTGACTTTCATGCCACTCCCTGATGCTGGAGGCTCATGGTAGAAAGCTGTACGTCTGAGGCCTGCCCGTTGGGAAAATATCAGATTTCCTTTCCTTCCTACAGACACGTTACAGCAAAACTCCAGCAGAAATGCTGTGTGGCATGTCTGTCTCCTGGCGCTGGTCTGCCATGGGGCCGGGTAGGTAAAGAGGAAGCTTCTGTTGGAAAGGAGGATTAGACACCACTCAGAAGCTCCACTCAGCATTCAAAGGGCCCAACAGCAACAATTCTTGATGGTTGAGTTCCTGAAAGAAGTCCCCTTAAAACGGTATTCACCTGTAAGAAGTAAGCTTCTATTCTAACATTCATTGTATGTGGCTTTTCAAATGTACAGCTTTTTCAGGCAATTATGTCATTTCTCTGCTAACATCCTCACTCTTTGAGAAGACTGGATGACAAATTCTTAGATGTGTAGGTGTAGTTCCAAGTTCTCTCTTTAGAAACATTACTGTTCTTCATTGAACAGTCTCAGAAGAAAATTACGGGCCCACTTGAGACTGCCCCTCTCCTACGAGGAGCTCACAGCACTTTATATGAGATGCTAAAATAGATTCCAGACTGAGGTGGGGAGAAGGAGAAAATACAGAAAATAGAAACTTCAATGGGTATAATGATGGGAGAGAACCTTCTAGGAACAGAAGAAAAACTAAGATGTTATAAATAAATCAAAATGCAAAGAACAAACTAACATGTGTTTTCAAATAAAATGCAAAGACTAATAGAAACAGTTAATAGTCTTTGTTCATAAAGAGCTTGAAATCAATGAGAAAATATTGATGGGCCATTACAATTGAGCAAAAGGACTTGAACAGGCATTTCCCAAAAGGAAAAAAAAAAAGATTAAAAATATGTGAGTCAATAGTCACCATTATTAATGCAAAGGACATCCATCAGAGAAACCATTTTCAGCTATCAGCAAGCATAGATTTAGTGTGCATGCATCACTTGTTAAGTACTTCTCCGAGCTGGACACTGCCAGATACTTAACACTTGCAACAACTCAATAATAGTAGGAGTAGTATGAACCTCTTTTCACAAATGAGGAAACTGAGACACAGGAATGTAAGTAATTTACCAAGATCACATGGCCAGTAATTGGCTGCGCTGGCTCTGAATCCAATGTTCTGGTTCTCTGCCTATGGTCTTAACCATTAGGTTGTTCCCTGCTGAGTACAAGCAATAGATTGAATGTTTGTGTCCCCTCTAAATGTGTATGTTGACATTCTACCCCCCAGTATGATCTCCTCATACGAGGAGATGAGTGTTTGGGAGGTAATTAGGTCCTGAGAGTGGAGCCCCCTCAAACGGAATGAGTGCTCTTATAAAAGGGGCCCCAGAGAGCTCTCTCGCCTTCTTTCCGATGTGAGGACAAAACGAGAAGTCAGCATTCCTGAGCAGGGTCCTCATCAGAACCTGACCATGATGGCACCCTGATTTCCAGCCTCCAGAGCTGTGAGCAGTGAACTTCTGCTGTTTATCAGCCACCTAGTCGGATATTCTATCACAGAGCCTGCACTGGGTAATGCAGTACTGTTAGGGGCTGGGAAACACCATCTCCTGCAGAGTTGGCTGGCAGGCAAATTGGTACAATTGTTATAGTAGATGCAATGGAGCAGTGGCTTTGTGTACAGTTCTGAAATATTTTTGTATGGATTAAGGGTTTTTTTTGTTGTTGTTGTTAAATAAAAGGATGAAGGCCTTGATGACAATGAACAGCATAATTGTTGAATGGACCCCATTGGCAAGCAACCATGGCACCAGAAATGAACACAGAAAGGGGTCTCTGTCCCGGGCCAGGCTGCTGGCCAAGCAGGCTCTGAGGAAGCACAGACAAGTGAAGGACTGACGTGTGTGACTGAGGGAGTGTGACGTTGGATGGCGTCCTCCGTTCAGTAACACTGCATGCAAAGTTGCTGGCAGAGAGATGATTGTGGGAAGAGGGTGTGAACCCTCAGAAAGAAGACACCTACTAAAAAAGGCTCCTGGTGGCTTATTTGGCTCAAATTTAAAACAGAATGACAACAACAATAAAACCCCGCAAAAAACCAGAGCCTAGCAGCCATTTCTACACAGGGACTCTCACACAAACTGCATTTCAGAAGCCTACCCTGAACTACCTGCCCGCCCTCTGTTTCTGCCCTCTGAGTCAGCCCTTATGAAAGAGTTCATGGAATCCTATTTCAACCAATGGGACTGAGGCTTCCCTTACACAATCAAAGCTGGGCAGCTTCGACCAAGGAGAGTGGCTCTATTCTGACGAGTCGGGAATGTGCCTTTTGGAACCAATCCGGCTGGAATGATTTGGAGTCCTCATTTGCATGAGGACAATCAGGAACCAGGACTGGGGACTTCTATCCATACAAGCCAGCTCCTCCCTCTGGTTCTGGAAGCACACTTTTCCCTCTCACCAAAGACTGAGGGCTGTGTCTCCCTGGCTGAGCAGAGACACCAGCGATGCTTCACTCGAGCATAGCAGAGCAGAGCAGACCAGCTCACGCAAGAACAAACCAGCGGGAGTACAGCAGAACCATCTAGCTACAGAGGGGGCCTGGCGCCAGGGCCGACTCACCACTGTGTTGTTTTCATAGCCATGCTATATGATAATTGAGACTTTTGTACAAAATAGTTGCCTTCTTCACCACGCCCTAAGTTGGGGATTCCTGTTGGTGTTGAATTGATGCCAATGACCATCGACTGACAAGGGAGAGAGAGGTTGTGTAGTGTAATCACTGCATGGGTCTGATGGGGAAGCAGAAGAGATTAACCTAAATGTTTATGAGATGCAGAGATAAACTTTAAGCCAGACAATGGAAATTTTCAATGGACTTGGGTTTGGTGGTGAGTTTCAGCAGCCTCTATGTCACTTTGGACTCAGAAGTTGGATTGAAGACAGAGGCAGGGATCTGAGGTTTAGAGGTGATGGGAAATCAAGGGGAAAAAAAGGAAAAAAGAGATGAGAATTACTGAGAATATCAGCATCATGCTGGACTGTCTGAACATGGTTCAGGGTAAATGTCAGGAAACGGCACCCAGGAAGACCTTACAGGAACTCTGAAGGTTAACATTTGTGAATTGTTTCAGTGGGAATTCTTGAAGCACCACTGAAATTGTAGGGAACATATCACTATTCTTACAGAAGCCAAGCATTTAGGAGAAGAAAATGGAAGAAAATTTCTTAGTGTCTCTCTGCCTTTAGCATTAACTGGGAAACTGGCTTTCTCTTACTTCATGGAGAAAGAGCATGGCTTGCTTCCTCCAATACTAACTGCAGATATGGTCAATGACACATACAAGATATAGAGTCTCTGAATCAGCCTGAACAGTTTTCTCATGCCCATTTGAAGTCAATTTTCTGTTGACTTCAGAGAATTGTACCTCCCTCTGGCCTGATCTGCTTTCCACTATTGTAGATTGTCTGCTTGTCCTAGAAATTCATATAAATGAATAATATAGTAGGTATTTTCTTGTTCTGGCCTTTTTCCTCCAGCATAATGTTTTAAAAATGCATCCATGTTGGGTGTACCAATAGTTTATTCCCTTTTACTGACAAAAAGGTGTTCTACTATATGAATATCACAATTTGTTGACTCAGTTACTTCTTGGTGGATACCTGGGCCTTTTCCAGTTTGGGGCAATTAATTAAACTGCATTAAACTGCCATGGACATTTGTGTGTAAGTTGTTTTAAGGATGTGTTTTCATTTCTCTTGAGTAAAATGCAGCAGTGGAATTGCTGGGTCTTATGTATAGTATACAAGTTTGGAAAAAGTCCAGACGTTGTTCATATAACGAGAGTGGTTTGTGTAACATCCATGTAACCTGGCAGCCAAGGAGAGTGGGCTGGGATGCACATGGGTGAACAATGACGACTTCACTGTACTAGTCAGTGGGGGCGGTAGATGCTGTTGAGTGAGCATGTGTCCTGTGTGGCCATCACATACAAAATGACGGAACGAGTAGAGCAACAAATGTGCATCAAATTTTGCATTAAGCTTGAACATTCCTCCACGGAAACTATTTTAATGATCCAGAGGCTGCAGCTATGGGCAACTGCTGATTGGCAGCTTCATCACAATGCACCTGCTTTATGCATCACACCTAGTGCAGAGTTTTTTAGCAAAACATCAAATCACCCAGGTTACTCAGCCCCGCTACAGCCCAGATTTGGCGCCCTGTGACTTCTGGCTTTTCCCAAAACTAAAATAACCTTTGAAAGGGAAAGATTTCAGACCATGAGTGAGATTCAGGAAAATACGACAGGGCAGCTGATGGTGAGTGGGAGAACTGTGTGAGGTCCCCAGGTGCCTCTTGAACGAGAGTGAGGTGTCATTGTCCTGTGTACAATGTTTCTTGTATCTTCCTTGATAAATGTCTCTATTTTTCATGTTATAAGGTCTGGAAACCTCTGGACGGACCTCATATGTTTAACTTTATAAGAAATTACCAATTTTTTTTCCAAAGTAGCTGTACCATACTTTTAAAAAACTTTCTTTAAATTTCGAATTATGGTAAAATACACATAACATGCAGTTTACTATATTAAGCGTTTTGAAGTGTACAGTCCGGCAGTGTTAAGTACATTCGCATTGTTGTCAACCAATACCCAGACCTCTTTTCATTTTGCAGAACGGCAACTCTGTGTCCATTAGACAACTCCCCATAACCCGCTGCCCCAGCCCCTCGCATCCACTGTTTCACTTTCTGCCTCCACGAATTTGACCACTCTAGGTCCTTCGTATGAGTAGACTCACACTGTATTTGTCTCTGTGTGATCGTCTTAGTTCACTTAGTGTATAAAGTCCTCCAGTTTCACTATGTTTCCTTTGTCTTTAGGTCTGAATAATGCTCTATTGTGTGCACAGGCCATACATTTATCTCCTCATCCATTTGTGGACACTTGGATTGTTCCTATTTTGTGGCTCCTGTAAAATAAATAATGCTGCTAAGAATATGGGTGCACAAATATCTTTTCAAAAGTCTGATGTCAATCTTTTGGCTCTACACCCAGAAGTGGAATTGCTAGTTTATATAATAAAACTATTTTTACTTTTTGAGGAACCACCATATTGTCTTTCATATCGACTGCACCATTTTACATTCCCACCAACAGTGCACGAGCGCTTCAACTTCTCTACATCCCCCTCAACACTGGTTAGTTTCTGTTGTTGTTTTTTTAAAGACTTTATTTATTTATTTTTAGAGAGAGGGGAAGAGAGGGAGGAAGAGAGGGAGAGAAACATCAATGTGTGGTTGCCTCTCACGCGTCCCCTACTGGGGGACCTGGCCTGCAACTCAGGCATGTGCCGTGACTGGGAATCGAACCAGTGACCCTATGTTTTGCAGGCCAGCGCTCAAGCCACTGAGCCACACCAACTGGGGCTTGTTTTTGATCATAGCAATCCTAATGGGTGTGAGATAGTGTCTCATTGTGGTTTTCTTTTGCGTTTCCCTAATGATCAGTGATGTTGAGCATCTTTTAATGTGCTGGTTTGGCCATTTGTATGTCTTCTTTGGAGAAATGTTTTTCCTGTCATTTACCCATGTTTTAATTGGCCCAAAGATGTCAGAGGGTAGATTTCAGCCAGTGCTGGATTCCCCTTGTCAAGTATGTGAGAAAGAGGAAAAGCAAGGGAGTTGAGGGCATTGCAAGGATGTTCCATAATGTCATTTAAAAGACCCGGAGAGCAGTGAACACAGAGAAGGGGTGGAAGACAAATAAGAAAGTTGTTGTCAGGTCAAGGAAATGGAGATCTGAATGCAACTGAGGATGTTGGAATTTACAGGGCAAGTGAGCCTGATATACGGGCAGTAGTGGTGTGAACATAACAGGCTTGAAATGGGGATGGTAGATGTTGTAATGTTGGCAAATTAAGTATGGCCGTGATGCTGAGTGGTTCAACAGAGTGGAAGTCAAGAAACTGGAGAGGCTGGGGAAAGGGAGTGTTATGGTGTTAACTGGGACACTGACAGAGATTTCACTTACTGTTTTATTACGGAACTTTCAAAATCTACAAACCAGAGAAAAGGGTATAATAAACCTGCATGTATACATCACCCATCTGCAACAATTATCAACTCACAGCCAACTTTCTTTTATTATTGGAAGAAAATCCAGACACCCCATCTTTTTATCTGTGAATATATGAAAATGCATCAGTGAAAAACAAGGACTCTTTTTAAAAACACACCCATGTTACCTTATCACATTTAACAAGTAACAATAACTACATAATGTCCGACCAGACCCATTGATGGTTAAAGTTGCCAGGCATTATGACCAGAGTCGAGGTGGAGATAAACGTTGACTCCCAAGACATAAGGAGAAGTGACAGAGATGGCAGCAGTAAAGGGGACCAAGGTAGGGGGAAGAATATCAAGTCAGGCCGTCTAAGCCTCAGAGGTGCAGGTGAAACCCCCCAGCACCCTCCACCTCCACCCAACCTCCACGAAAGGTGGAGAACTGGTTTGGGAATGGGGGGTGAGAAGCAAAGGGGAAAACTTCCAGTCCCATATTTTCCCCGCTCAGCTACAAGGAGCATAATAACAGGAAATAGTCTCCACTTGAGAGACCCGAAGAGAGAGGAGTATCCACAGGACGAGCCACGTTTCTGGCGAATTCAGGAGGCGAAAGAAACATTTACCAAAGCGGCTGAAGGTATGAGTATCTACCGGCTGGTGGCAGACCTGAAGAGAGGTGAGAATGAGGAATGTGGAGACTCGAGGTAGATTTATGGGAGGCATGTTCTGAACAAGACACGGTTGGGATGAAAAGACACCCCCAGTTTCCCAAGATTTCCCAGTTTATGTCTATCACCCTGGCATGCAATTTAGCAGGGGTCCGGGTTCAGACAGTAAGTCAGGGGATCTCCTTAGACATAAAGGGTGACTGAAGAAGTCTGTTCTCTTGGCAGGGACTGAGTGGGCAAGGATGCGAGTCCTGGTGGGACACACTCCGTGCTCGCTCCATGAAATCTTGAGGTGATGACGCCCTGCAGCGCTGGTACCTTGTGCCTGGGATGGTGTTTGTTCCACTAGTGAGGGCACTGGAAGTCAGGAGTGCTCAACTTTTCACCCAGAAATTCTGCAGCTAAATATTTCTCCCTGGAGGGAAAATGAGCACTACAGGTAAAGATTATTTACCCAAAATGCTCGTTTCCATATTGTTTATAGCAAGCTGGACTCCCCAGAATAAATCAGAGAATAATTAACCATCTTTAAATGACATAGCTCTACTTCTTTCTGGGGGAAAAAACTACATATACTTGTCCACATGCATGAAATGCTTGAGTCTCAAATAAACGCACACAATTTGAGACTTCTATTTGACACCATCTAAATACCTATCAAAAGAGGCTTTGATAATATCAGTGAATCTAAAGTGCTGGTCAGTTTTTTGAGTTTCTATTTTTCTTGAGCTAATTTTTATGCGTATTTTTCTAATTACAAATGTGTACTTTTTCAAATTTATTGATATACAACTGCTCAAAATTCTTATTCATGATTTTAAATTCCTTATAGTTTTGTTCTTTTTCTCTTTTATTTGATCCAGCTCTAGTTTTTTTATCTCTTTTTGTTCTTTATCATTTTATATCTTTCATTTCTGTTTATGCTTTTATTTCTGTCCTTATACTTACCTTATTGATTGATCTAGGTCTTAAAATAACTTTTCAATTCATTCCTTTTCAACCTTTCTTGTTTTTTAAACAAATGTATTTAAGAGAATACATTTTCTTCCAAATGTAGATATTTGCATTTTTATATACCATCCTTTAATTATCATTCAGTTCTGCATATTTTATAATTCTCTTTTGAGAATTGTTTTTGAAGTATATTTTTAGAATTGTAGTCATCTGGGTATTTTTTTTTAAGATTTTTTATTTATTTATCTTTAGAGGGGAAGGGAAGGAGAGAAGGAGAGAAATATCAATGTGTGGTTGCCTCTGTGTGTCCCCTGCTAAGAACTGGCCTGCATCCCAGGCATGTGCCCTGACTGGGAATCGAACCGCGATCCTTTGATTCGCAGGCCCGTGCTCAATCCACTGACCTACACCAGCCAGGGCTGGGTATTTTTTTTAAGTGATTTTGTTGTTGACTTCTCATTTAATTGAATTATAATGAGAGCACATGGTCTGTATCACACTGTCTCTGATGTTCGCTGAAATTTCTTAGTGATACACTGAGTTACTTTGGACATTTCTTCCACCCACTGCCTGGGGCCTCATTGCACAGAGGTGCCCCTGGAGACATTGCTGTTCCAATGCTGGCTGCTAGGTGTCCTGTTGTCATGCATTTCCTGTCTCAGGGCCTCTGTCCTCAGAAACACCCTAGTGTCAAGCAGGGGTCGCCAGCAGTAATTCTATTCCGGAGGCAGAGGATCCATACCGGCCTTTGCTGCAACAATGAGCTCACTCTGGCCTCTGTCTTTTGTAAGCAATTGACCCTCGGAGCAAACTCCTAGCTCTCTCTGCCCACAGTCCTGGGCCTTCAGCTCACTCACCTTCTGCCAGTTCCCAGTCTACGTGGGTCTTGATTTTGTGAGCCTAAGTATGTCTTTTTTTTTTTTTTTTAATTTATTCTTTACCACTGCTGTGTGTTTGGAACAAAAGGAATGTCCGAAAGACTGGTTAGCACCCATTTGAATGGAAATTCTGTATTAATTCAGGATCAAAGGACTTAAAGGAAAAATATGGCTTGAATGGTTGGGATATTTTATTGCAGTTTTCCAAAAGTACTAAAAGGCATAGTAACCATGTGCTCTGATAAATAAGAGTTTTTAACAACACTGTGTCCAGTGGCTAATAGGTGATATTTTAAAAGACTTTTTAGAGAAACATCCCACTAAACATTTCATTAAGTGTCTTGTGATTTTGTTCTTTATGAAAACTGGACTTCCATCCAGACTCGCAGTCTTTTCATTTTCTCCAGAATGCCAACAACCAATGAGGAAATGTAAAACTTCAAAAGGCAAATATTTTGCCAAACCAGTAATAGCAGATGGAGGAGCAGGAAAATACAACATCAGAAGATGCGTGATGTTATTCCTTGGAGGTTGCTAGGATAATGGAGGGCTATCTTGGTTGGTTTTTTTTTTTTTTTAATAGCAATTGGTTATGAGTAGAAAAAAAAATCCATGCTACAAGAAATAATGTTTTTTTTTTCCCTAAAAACATACTTTTAGTTTTAACTTCATTCGGTTTCAAAATCTCTCTGGGTATGAAGGTCCTGACAGTTTCTTCCACAAAATTCACACTGAGGTGGAAGCTTGCCTTGAAGCATGCATTTCTTATGCTAAATTTAATGAACTGTTAAGACTCTAAATTTTAAAACATTAATACAATGTCTTAAAATGTTTGTGAATAACTCAAAGCCCGATGTTTGAGAAGTTTTCAGGCCAGGGTTTATCATACAGAAGTCTGGCTGATTAGCCTGTCAGCGACGCTGACGTGTGCACGCTGAGCTGAACCGTAGTAGCTGAGCCTCTGCTCAGCGACAGGGAGGCAGGGAGCGGCGAATGAAATCACTGCGCAGCTACTGGTCCCCGTTGTTGTGAGGTTGGCGTGATCTTAAACTCTTTCGTTTTCTTGCAGAGCACATCAGAGTTATTTCTTAACCAGTAAGCTGTATGTTTCTGTATGTTGCCAATTAAAAGAACTTGGGTCCTTATTTCAAAAACAGTTTAGTGGATGTTGTGTGCACATGAGTCCAAACACAGACACGCGTGCGTACACCACACATACATTGGCTGAGAGAGCGCTGTAAATACCATCCTGATTCTCTTAGCAGAGCCTTTAGAGATTTTTTTACATCCCCGTTTTTAGCTGTAGAATTGCTAATTGTGCAAAGAGTGCTACAAAATTGCTTTCTGAACATAAAGAGCAGAAAACCTGTGTCTCATACTGAAAGCCAAAATATAGCAGCACTTTGTGGGGAAAGTGTGTGGTGAGGGAGGGAGCCCCGACTCTGGAGCCCGGTATATCCAGACTGGACCCTGTCTCGGCCACTGACCCACAGTGTAAATTCGGGGCCTTTGCGCCCTTCCTTCTGTGAACGTCCTTACACGCAAAGTGAAGATGACCTCTGGCCTGCACACTTGTGCGATGTCCATGCTCTCTGAAAATGACACAGCCAGAAAGTAAGAGAGCGACGCCATTAGGATTAGAAAATATGAGGATGTATAAATTTGACAATAACGTTTGAGAGCAAGTGATCTGCCATGAATCACAAGAGAAGAATCGTGATGGTTGCAGCCAATCACACCGATGCTATTCTCCTATGCAAGAGATTGGTCAGAGATGGTCATATGACTCAATTTTGGCCAATAAGATGGGGAGGAAAGTCGTCTGGGGGCTTCTGGAAAGGAGTTGACCTCTGCAATGGAAAAGGAGAAGATAAGAAGGCTCTTTTGGGTCCTGCCTCCTCCCTCTCTTCTCAGAATGTCTGTGTGAGGAGGTGATGGGGGCCCGCGGCAGCCACTTGATGATGCAGCGTGACAGTGTCGACCTGTTGAGGATGGCAGAGCAGAAGCAGAGAAAGAGCCTGGGCCTTTGATGACATGGTCGAACCCCCGC
>PVKM010010931.1:0-34048 GCA_004027735.1 Carollia perspicillata
GAACTCTTGTCCTGACTAAAGATGGCAGCCAAAAGAGGGTAAAAGACACTAGGGAGCTGACAAATGGCAGAAACTGATGCATTGTAGGAAAAAATAGTGTATATTTCTTATTTGAATTCTTGTTTGAAAAACCTGGACAAAATTTAGACTCTGAGGAAATCTAAATACAGACTGGATACACAGCCTTAAATTTTAAAAGTACATGCTGAAATACTTATAAAATGGTAAAATTTCATTAACTTGCTTCAAAATTATGTTGGAAAAACTATGGGTATTGCTATATATGGAATAAGATTGGACATGAATTAATAATTGTTCATACTGAGTGATGGGCACCTAGGGGCATATCTTTTTACTTTTGTGTTTTTTGAAATTTTTAGTAAAATCTTATAATATTATTGAAATTTTTATGTAGTAGGAAAGATTTTACTTGGCTTATAAGCAGCAGAACCAGTCTTATTCAGCCTTAATTTCTACTGGTCAGCTGTGCATCAGCTTCAAATCCTGTGATCTCTTCAGCTAAAGCTGAAAAGTAATTTGGACATGGAAAATTGCCATCAGATCTGGAACTCCCCATCAATGAAATAAACAATTGAAACTATGTTACAAATAGATAGAAGCTATATTACCTCAGTGTTTCTGGAGAGTTATCTGAATTGCCCTACCAAGAGCCCTCACTACCTACATTGGAATCCCCAAAATCATTTCATGATTTGTCTCATGTTTTTCCTTGTCCCAGCTCTGTCACTCCTCCATCCCCAATTTCCAACCATGGTCATTTAAATTCCCTGTGGACCTGTGTCTAGCCCAAGCAAATTAAATTTGTGGTTGGGAAGATGAGCCCAAATGACATAATAAAAATACCCTTAAAACTGCAATTATCAGGTATGGTAAAAAAAAATGCCTCCCCAATATCCATTTTCCCTTCCTTCTTCCCAGAATAACTTCAGTATGCTTAATTTATTCAGTAAAACCCTTACCTTTCCAGACTCTCTCACAGGACTCTTATCCATATGACATAGTCCTGGCCCATGAAATTTAAGTGAAGCTTCTGAAAAGGTACATCAGGAATACTCTTTCACAATGAACCAACTCCTTGTGGTCTTTCCTTTCTCCCTTTCCGGTTTGGAATGTAGCATACCTGGTACTGTAACTGCCATGTGGCCATCAGGGGTACAAAAGCCCCATGTTAAAGATGACAGCGGGAAAAGAAACAGAGTCTTATTCCTTAAACAGCTGACCAGCCACAAATTGCCTAAACCCCAGTCCTTATCACATGAGGAAAATGGATCCCTATTTTAATAAACTATTTCAGTGAGATTTCTGCTATAGAGAGCTAAAAGCAATTCCTGATATATTGGCCTATTACTTGCCCAAAATAAGAAAAAATATGACCCTTATTATTAAATTTCCAGGGAAAAATATTAAAGCCTCAAAATTAAATCTACATTGTTTGATGAGTATTAATATAAAGCAAAGATAGTAAAAATGTTATCCTACAAATTTCTCACTTTGCTTGATCTCAGGAGAGTGAGATAGTATAGAAGGTCTCTGTCAGATGTCTAGGCATTACAAACATCTTTTCTACCATTAACATTCTGTGTGCCTGTGACTTAATATAACAATATTTATTGAGAACATTTTATATGTATATATGTACACACACACACATATATCCTCATCTTTTATTTGTGTTGGAAGAAAGAAGAGGTATGTAACATAAGCTTCTCATAGGAGAAGCTCACACTTTCATTGGAAAAAGAGACTTGTAAGCATGCAGGGTGGGTCAAAAGTAGGTTTATAGTTTCTTGTTTGGAAAGCAATACAATTATTAATAAATGATAATACAAGAATAAACCCTGTGTCCCTCACACTCACAACTGTAAACCGACTTTTGCCCCACCCTGTATTGATCTAAAGAAGTGTACTGCAACTTTCCAATGTCCACACTATAAGTACTATAAACATCCAGGATAATGCAGTCCATATTCTGTCTCTGTGCAAGTTAGAAAATCGTGGTTTTCCACAAAACATCTTATCGTTATCTTCCACTGAACATTCACTACTATTTACATATACATAAAATAATACTGTAAATAAAAATATATAAAAACACAAAGGCACAAGTATCATAAACACACGTGGTGTAACCAGCATCTTTAGAGGTCATGTCCCGCACAGGGATCTTTCCAGTCTGGCATAAGAAATCACTGTGGGCTGGAAAAGTCAGAGGTGTCTCACAGGGGAACAGTTTTGAGTTGATGCCTTAATATATTACTTACGCAAAACAGAGGAAAAATCAAATTTTGTGCCTATGGATTTTAGCTTAGGTTTTCATTATTCTAAGACATAGTATGTATCCCCAGAAAACAGTAAACCATGAAACCCTGTATCCCGCCAAGTCTACAAAGTTAAAAAGCTTTTCCATCATGCTATTAGAAATCCATGGATGCCTACTCTCCAACGTCATAAAGGAACTCACTCACAGAGTGGCAGTAACCCAAATTTCAGAAGAGCTTTTCACAGACTCGAGAATCACACACTAGTGGGGGAATGAACATCTGCAGGGGAGCAGAGGAAGCATTGTGCGTCCCGTGTCACTCCGCGTGCAGCTGGGACTATCTGCATTGCCGCCAGTGAGACTGCAGTGCTGCTGGCTGAGGCACCCGAGCCAAGGGTTTTATTCACAAAAAAAAAAAAAAAAAGAAAAAGAAAGAAAGAAAGAAACCTAGCCTTTAACCCCTCATGCACGGGACTATATATAACAAAGCAGACAAATTTAGCGCAATGACACTTTCCAGCAAAGTGCTCACTAGAGTGCTCTGAAAAATACCCTCTGAATAGCTATGGTTCCTTTCAGATTAAAAATAGAAATGATTTCATGGTGAATAAGCCTTTTGTGTTTTTACTTTATTAACCTTTTTCTTAAGTTGTAACTGCCCCCTACAATTATTGGAATGTCTGCAGTTTTACCATGCAATAATTTCTACTCAAATGAAAGTCTCTAAGTCACACTAAGCTGATTTTATACCTATAAAATGTTTGATATATAAATAGCAATTAGTATACTCAACTTTAAATACTAATTTAAGACCAAATACAGATAATAGTCCTATATAAATGGATGAGTAAGAAACATTACATATTGATTAGTAGAATTTGTCTCTCCTTTTGACAATTTTTCTTGATAAATAAAATACCATTCCCATAAATATTTTTATTCTTATGTGCTAAGAGAAATACAATCATAAAATAAATTACTATTTGGTTATCAACACTGGACCAAGCATAATAGAATTCTTCTATTTATTCCAGTGGTGACCGATATAAATATATTCTGCTGTTGATATTTATATGCAATGGTAGAACTTTATAATCTAGATTATTTGGGATTCAGTAGAACTAGACATATAATATCTACATGATTTGAGTTGTTTAATCACTTTCCTTGCATAGAGGAGAGCTCATGTAGTGAGGATACATCTACCCAGGTGTCTTTTCGAAAGGGAAATCTTTCTAACATCTTCCAATTTCAACCTGATTAGTTGGGAAACTTCAGTCCTAGTTATACCAGCTTTGTAATCTTGGGCATTACTTGGCTCCTCTGGGCCCCCATTTCCTTATGTGAAAGTGAAGAAGAAGAATATATAACTCTTCATAGTGTTGTTATAAAGAATAAATGAGTTAATCTATGTAAAGTCCTCAGAACAGTGCCTGATATGTAGAAAGTACTATGTAAATATTAGTGACCATGTCTTTTCTTACTAGAAGAACAAAAGCTAGCTGTCCTATGAAAATAATCAAAATATATTAAGAAAATGCTGAATGAATGAATATGTATATAACATAATATAAATTATATATAATATATTATAATATATATAATATTGCTCCTGCCTATGCTATGATATTTAAGAAATATTCAAGTTCTAGCCTGAATGGTGTGTCTCAACAGACTGAGTGTCAGCCTACAAACCGAAGGGTAGCCGGTTTGATTCCCAGTCAGGGCACATGCCCGGGTTGCAGGCCAGGCCCCTGGTGGTGGGAGCGGAGACAAGAACCAACCACACATTGATGTTTCTCTCCCTCTCTTTTTCCCTTCCTTCTCTCTCTCTAAAAAGAAATAAATAAAATCTTTTTTAAAAAAGAGAAATATTCAAGTTTTCTGTCTAGGGTTTTAGCATATAAACCCCAGCTCCCAACAAAACTTGGCTACTGAAAATCGAAAGCATTAATTTTAGACTATTAACTACCTATAGACTTTAAAACTTTAAAAACCCTACTTTGAAACTCAAAGACTGCTTTGTTCTGGGGAGAATCCAACTTCCACTCCCTCGAATAATACGTTTCAGCTCCAAGGCAAATGCTTTAACAGAGGAAGAATACAGTGGGGAAATGTATCATATGTTTTATTATTTACTCATTTATTAGGTGAAGAGGTAATATTTCAATGGAACATAAAGACAAAAGCACAATGAACCTTGATACAAACCAGATGGTGACATATACTTGAGAATATGCAAAGTGTTCAGGGAGGTCTTTAATTGAAGTGATTATTTTAAGAGAAAAGGCAAGAAATATTTGGGGAGATATTAACTTATGTACTTGAAAATATTCCTTGTAAGCACATTATTTTTTATTTCAGCAACTGATTCTATTCACACAAGATACAGAAATACATTATTAATTTAAGCATTGTCACTGAACAAGAGTTCTGGTACATTAATTTTCCAGGTAACTGTGGCCTACTTTCTAAACACTTGCTCCTAATTCTCTGCTTTTTTTATTTAACATCTATAAATATTCTCCTTGTTCTGATATCTGTGCCATGCTTAGAAAGTTCTCCCAAACCCCAAGGTTATAAAAAAATTTATATAATGTATGATAAAAATAAAATACATAAATAACTTTTAAATATTTGTGAGCCATCTTGTTTCATGTCCATAATAGAGTGAGACAGAGAAACAATCTTTTTCCAAATGGTTTGTCAGTTGTGCCAATCCCATTTAATGACAAACTCAATCTTTCTCCACTGATTTGAAAGGACTCTTTTATCATATACTAACTTCCTCCACATATTTCTGCAACAGTGTTTTGTACATATATATATATATATATAGTTAACACACCTCTACGTATGCATATATATGTGTACTTATGTGCATATATACACATATTTAGTTTATATGTGTAGAAATATGTTTAACTTACATTTGTATATAATATATCCTTCTTTACCTGAATTAAAATTGGAATTTTGATTAAGATTATATAGAACATTGATTCATTTGTAGAAAAATAATGTTTACATTATATTTATTCTTTCCACCCAAACACATAAAATCTATCATGCTAAGTAGTTCTCATAAATATTATATTAACTATATTAATATACATGTTATATCATATTTTCTAAATGGTTACTTTGGAAGTATCAGAAAGCTCTTGATTTTAGTATAGATCACTTGTAACAAATCACTTTACCAGAATCTCATATTATTTATAATGGTTTTCAGCAAATTCTCCTTCTTTTCTAGGTCAAGGACCACATTGGTTTAATAATAATTTTGCCTCCAACTTTATATAAATTTTGCTTCATTAATTTTTTTCTATTGTTAAAATTACTCAGCTATGAAACAGTCTTATTAAGATTGAATATAAATTAATCTTTTGGGGAGAGATGACTCTATGTTTTAAATTTGTCCTATTTATTTGAGGGTCACATTAATGAATAAGTGAGTGAACATGAGAGTTCATGGTACATTTGATAACCTCTAACTTGATTTTAAGTTTTCTAATTATTTTGCTAAATCTAATCTGCTGTCCAATGGGTTTTAATTTTGGTTAATGTATTTTTTTCATTTACAAAAGTTCTGCTTGGTTCTTTTTTTCAAATTTTCTAAGTTGCCTTGAAAATATGTTAATGCTTATCAATTTTTCATTAGCTATACTGAGAGTTGTTCAAAATCTGTGTATGGTAATTCCAATATTTGATTATTCATCAAGGTTTTCTAAAACATGTTGTTTCTGCTGGTTCTTTTTCCTTTTTCTAGCTTAATTGAGATATAATTGGCATACACCACTGAGTAAGTTTAAGATGCACCATGTAGTGATTTGACACACATGTATATTGCAATATATTTACTGCAATAAGGTTAGTTAACACATCCTTCCACTCACGTGATTGCCATTTTGGTCTTGTTGTTATGAAGAGAATATTAAACTCCACTGTCCTAGCAACTTTCAAGTATACAATATGATATTGTTAATTAGCCACATCGATGTGCATTAGATCCCTGGAAGTTACTGATCTTGTAACTGCAAGTTTGTACCCTTCTATGAAGACCTCCTCATTTCCCACACCTCTCAGTCCCTGCCAACCACCATTCTACTCTCCTGTTCCTATGAGTTTGAGGCTTTTAGATTCCACATGTGAGATCAAGAACACTTGTCTTGTCCATACTACTATACTAACCCTGATGCCACCCACCCCCACCCTTGGGCAGGCCTCAGACCTTGACCTTTCTCCCATTTGTCCCACAGGCTGCGTGGAAAGTCTAAGTGCACGACATGGACAAATGACTCTAAAACAAAAGGCTTTGGTGCTCGGATATTCTGCTTATAAATCTGATTCAGTTTATCTTCCCATACTGCTCTGGCAGCAAGCCACTATCTTTTTAACTTATCAGTTTTTAAAAGAAACTGGTTTTGTTTTTGTTGGTGGTGGTAGTGGCTTTAACTAGCATGTTGTTGTTATTCGAGCAGGAGGATTGACCTGAATGACCAAGCCTGATTGCCCGGGAAGTTTGGGGCCATTTTTAGTCACTGAGGACTGAAGAGTGTGTGTTATAAACAATGTGCAGTGCAAGTGCGTGTCAAGTGTATGAACAGAGAGCAGCTCTGCCTTTTTTATCCAGCCCATATTTGGTCATGCCTGAAATACTAGTGAGTTGAACATGTAAAACTGGAAATTTCAGCCCAGCTGGAATTAACTACTCCTTCCTCAAGAATCTGAAAGCAATTTGTAACTCTAATATGGCACTAAATCTTCCCTTGGATTATATATTCGTATGTACTTACCTGCATTTCTCTTTTGATTCAAAGCTTCTTGATGGCATGGTTTTGTGTTCTCACCTTCAGAGTCCAAACAGCCCTTGGTAAGGGAATAGCTGATGTGATATCAGCATTTGAACGTGCTTGTTAAATTATAGTGAATGCAAGGAAACTGGTAGAGGTGTTATTCGAAGCCAAAAAGAACATACTTTCTAACATTTAAGACAAATGGAGAGATGCAAATAGGCAAAGCCAGGTTAAAGGCAGTATATACACCTAACAAGTGATTTCACTAAAGAAAAACAAAACTGAGGTTAAAATAAGAATGGTAGAGGAAGGGAAAACTTTCAGAAGCAGACTGAAAAGATCACATGTTCTTGGGCCAGACTGGTGTGTGGTTATTGTTTGAAGGTGCACCAGTCTCTGTGAGACCTCCATTAAGCATGTTAGCAACCCTGCTCTGGTGGGGGTTATGGCCAAGTGACACATTTTAAAGTCACCTTTTAGATGTTGAAACTGGGCTTATAGGCACCAAAATCTGTATCTGTTTCCTTAACCTTGTTTTTGCATCCAGAAATGAACGACGCCAACTTCTGTTGCTGAAAGGTTATTTCCCAGTGTGAATAATATAGGCCTCCTTGTACATGCCTGGACCAGGGACCACCTGCCTCCAGACTGGTGACTGCAAGCACCTGCCCTGGCCCGGATGGAACCCATGATATAGGTATGTGTCCAGACTGGAAGTCCTTAAATAAAGCATTCTTCTTATAACCAGCCTAGTGAGAAAACTAAGTTTTATACATTCAGGTATATTGAGGCAAGTGACTTACTGAAATGTATCAGAAATTTATTTGGCTCCTTAGTTGGCTCATGTGACAGAACCATCTTTAATTTTATAGTTTTGAATATAAAATAAAATTTAAACGTGCTGCTCATCTGAATGGTTTGAGACAAAACTGTCAATTCTGTTTTCAACTCCTTGCCTATACCTGTGGGATTTTTGAAAAATGTTAATCCTCACTTCCTCAAAATTTTAAGTTAGTTCAATTTGAGAAAGAACAGCTGTAGTTCATTTTGTGGAACATGTCTGCCATTGACTGTATAGGAAAATAGTTGACAATTTTTGAAATTTGCTTTATTTCAGGCTTGGAGTTGCAGAGAAAGCTGCCTTTGGTTTTGTCATGTTTTCTACTTCACCACATTACTTTACATTGTCACCTCATTCCTACTTGCAGGTACTTATGCTTCCCATGTGCACCCTGACCAGGGATTGAACCCACAACCTAGGCGAGTACTCTGACCAGGATTTGAACACAAAGCTTTTTCATGTGCAGGACGACATTCCAACCAACTGAGCCACCACCTGGCCTGAGTGGATGAGCTGTACTGTGCTTCATGGTTGCATGGAACTTCCATTTTTTAAACAATGTGGTCAAAGTCTGTGCACTCACAGTCCAAGTTCACAGTTTGTTTTGGATCACCTTTGACGCGTGTGTTGAGAGATGGTGACACGGCGGCACGTTGTTTTAGACCAAGTTCATGGATTTCATCTCCTTGTCATTCTTAAGGTGACAGTACAAATTTAAGAAATGTACTCTTTCATTAGATATAGCTTCATTTTTTTTCCCTGAAACTCAAAAAGTTTCTCTTGAAAAATCATTTTGAACTTCTAATAGATACATGTTCAGTGAACAAGTGTCAGGATTCCATGACACACGGATTATTATTTTATCTTCATTTATTCTTGAGACTTGAAATTTCTACCTATGTTATTGTTGTTTGGTTTGAATTAAATACTTTCTGCAAAACAATTGATCTTTGTCTTCTAATATTAAAATGTAATATTTTCAAGTCACCTTAAGAAACAATTAGGAATCCAAGTTCAAGTTTAAATATAAACACATTGTCTTTATTAAAGCAAATAATATAACTCAGGTGACAATTAATGAATAGCTTTCCTCTCAGGCTAACATCATATATACATACATGACCATAAAGTTGTTTTCTTTTTTTTCATCAGTTTGGATTTCCATAAGATTTGAATTCCATGGGATTCCTTAATGATCTCCCTCTCTGAAAATCCTTTACCCTACTTAAGTGTTCTTGAAATCCAAAAGATTTTAACAGAATTCAGAAATAAAGGTGAGTCTATCATACGGTTTGCGACACCATGTTAAAAGATAGGATCACAACATTGTAAAAATGATATAGTCATGTGCCCACCAGTATATTAACCACTACCTACATGTGACTATTTAAATTTAATAAAAATTAAATAAAATTAAAAATTAGTTTTAGTTACAACAATACAATTCAAGTGTTCAGTAACCACATGTCTAGTGGCCATCAGTTTGGACAGGGCATATTATAGAACATTTACTTCATCATTTACTTAGTATTTACTTCATACTAAATCTTTCTTGCTCAGTTCTAATCTATACAAGCCTACCAATTTTATCATTAGAGAAACAAAGACTGATCTTACATGATCAGCCTAAGTTGTTCAGCTGATTGACAGAGAGCCAGACATAAATTTCACATCTTCTGAAGCCTGGATCAATTTTTTTTATTTTTCTTTTTTTAAATCCTCACCCAAGGACGTTTTTTTCATTGCTTGTAGAGAGAGAAGATGGGAGAGAGAGAAACATCAATGCAAGAGGGAAGCATCAATTGGTTTGCTCTGGTACGTGCCTGAACCAGGGACTGCCTACCTCCAGACCAGCGACTGCAAGTACCTGCCCTGATCCGGGATGAAACCCATGATGTAGGTTTGTGTCCTGACTGGTAATCAAACCCACAACCTTTTGGCTACAGGGTGAAACCCCAACCAGCTAAGCCACAGAGGCCAGGGACTGAATCAATATTATTTTTGCTGTTCACTGATCAAAACCAGTTTTAAAATCAGTTCACACGCGCACACACACACACATGTAAAAATATCAAATGTTCCTTCTCTGCTTTGCATCCTGTCTGCAAACTGCAGATGATAGATCAGAGAGGAGTTTTAGACCATGTGCATGATAGTGAATCAACAATATCAAGAAAATGAAACTTTTCTTCTAGAACACTCTGGTGAGATTAGGCACTGTTGATCTTCATTAGCCATAGGGAGCGGAAAAAAAAAAACAACAACAAAGAATGTGCATGACTAATATTTTTAATAAATGTTAGCTTTTCATATTCTGGCTTTTCACAGAAAAAATATTTTATTATAAATTCACAGAAGTAGATCCTACACTACCTAATATTTTTGTAACAACTCTTAAAATTTTCAATTAATTTCAAATATACTGAAATATTGCAAGAATAATAAAAAAAAACTCATATACTTTTCACCCAAACAGTTTTATCTTTCCTTTTTTTCTCTTCTACAACTCTTCTATTTCTCTCTCTCTCTTTTTTCTCCTTCTGTCTCTTCCTTTCCTTCATTCCTCCTTCTCTGTATACTTTTCACTTAAAAATAAATTCCATAAATCATATCTCTTTAACCCTAAATATATTAGTTTTTGACATAATCTTATACAATCACAGTAGAACTATCAAAATCAGCAAAAGTAAACTTTTAAAATAATAATTTTTACAATAGTCTAGCATTTATTTTTACACAATAGATTCCATAAGCTCCCCAGATGAACAAAATAAATATGTCATTTTAAAGTCTTAACTCAATGATGCTTTTCCCATGTAGGCTTTGTTTATATAAAGTATTTGCTGAGTTTTCTGGAACTTTGTCATCACACTTGTCTTATTTTAGTAGTAATCTTCAGGCTAAGCAAATGTTTAGCCTTGTTAGCCTATTCAATAGTTAGCATATTCAATAATCTTCTCCAAGGTCAATCATAATATAGATCTGTCTGGAAGAAGTCCAACCATTGTTAATGTAACAAGAACAGTTTGGGTGACAATGATGTAACCTGGCAGCCAAGGACAGTGGACTGGAATGAGCATGTGTGAACAATGACAACTTCACTGTACTAGTCAGTGGGGGTGGTATATGCCTTTGAGTGAGCATGTGCACTGTGTGGCAGTTACATTCAAAATGAGTGACTAGAACAACAATGTCCACCAAATTTTGTGTTAAGCTCAAATATTCCTCAGTGGAAACTATTCAGATGATTCAGAAGGTTGCAGCTGTGGGCAACTGGTGATTGGCAGCTTTATCATGACAATGTGCTGTTCATGCATCACATCTCCTCACAGTTTTTTTTGGAAAACATGGAATTACCCAGGTGACTCAGTCCCCCTACTGCCCAGATTTGGAGCCCTGCAACACCTGGCTTTTCCCAAAGCTAAAACGGCCTTTAAAAGGGAAGAGATTTCAGACTATTGATGAGATTCAGGAAAATACAACAGGGGCCACTGATGGTGATTGGGAGAACTGTGTGAGGTCCCAAGGTGCCTACTTTGAAGGGGACTGAGATGTCATGGTCCTCTGTACAATGCTTCTTGTATCTTCAATAAATGTCTCTTATTTTTCATATTACATGACTGGATACATTCTGGAGAGGCTATATAAAATATATATGTTTGTATATATATATATATATGTGTGTGTATTTAAGAAGAGCAGAGCTATTAACATCTCATTTTGAGTCAATTTGTCAGTGGCCCTGCTGAGTACAATATTGTAAAAAAATGACACACAGAATAAATATGTGTGAATGAAGACAGAGTGAGGGGTAATTTCTGAAGTCTAGGGACCACACAACCTGTTGGGGTGCCTCAGTATGGGACCCTAGGGATGAGCTAAGAAACAGAATGAAGCAACATACATGTTGTATAGAATCAGAAAGAGGCCATTGAGAGAAAAAACATTGGTACTTCCAATTGCACCGTGATTGTGTAACAGTCCTCCAGCGGGCTGACTTTATACCCCTGGCTGAATAAGGACAGGGTGGTAAGTGCTAATAAGGGCAGAAGTCCCAGGAAGCTAAGATCCAAACCTCCTTCAGTTTATCTGATGATAAGAAACGTAGGTCCTGTGGAGCTATTTGATAATTCATCTGTAAATCCCTCTGTACTCACAGAAGTCTCTCTCCCCATTCTGTACCCCTGCCTTAATGAGGGGGATGTGAATGTAAGCTTCCTCTTTAGGGCCTCCAAAACATATAGAACAACAAAGTAAAGAGATTATTAGTGTCACTAATGGGCATTATGAGCAGTGACCAGAGCAGAGCAATCAATCATAATCTGAGTTGTCATCTTGAACATGGCAGGGGAGGCAGGATGGACACCACATGAGCCCAGACAGAAGAGAGCAAGTTGCATTGACTAAAGGGTTTCCTTTTAGGAAAAATATATGAACACACACAAATATATATTTGTGGCTGTTTTGTGTTTGGCTGGTGTTCTGGTTTCTGTCGGATAACAGGTGACCTTAGAAGGTGTCCTCTTCTAAGAGGCAGGTGACCTCTGCCCTAGAAGGTGTGATGATTAACTTTATGTGTCAACTTGGCTGGCCCACAGTATGCCCAGATGTTTGATCAAACATTATTCTGGATGTTTCTGTCAGGACGTTTTGGTGAGATTAACATTTAAATCAGTGGACTTTGAGGAAAACCCGTTGCCTGCCATAATGTGGGTGGCTTCACCCTATCAGTCAAAAGCTTGAATAGAACAAAAAGACACCTTCCCTGGAGCAAGACAGAATTCTCCAACAAGTGGCCTTCAGACTTGATCTGGGGCATCAGCTCTCCCCGGGGTCTACCTCAGATGCCTTTGAACTCAAACTGGAACATCAGCTTTTTTGGGACTCCAGCCTGCCAGCCCACCCTGCAGATTTTAGATTTGTCAGCTTCTGTGATGGAATATAAAGAATTAGCAGCATTTTATTGGTTCTGTTTCTCTGGAGAACCCTGACTTATAGGAAAGAGATGCTCACAGAGGATGGGAAGATACCCGATCAGCAAACAGAATAAAATTGTCTTGACCCTGTCCTCAGAAGAACAACCACATGTAAAGTTATTAAATAAGGATTATGCCCAATTTCTCCATTTCATTCTAGCTAGGACTCCTAAGTTCCACCATAATTTCTGTTTTAAAAGAGCCTACTGATAAATACAATACCGTACAACTTCCATTTCCAGGAAATCCAGTCTCTTGTCAATACTGATTCTGAGACTCTCACATTTTTTATGTAAACAGCACCATTCAGGGACATCGTCAAGTTTTTCCACTGCAGAAGGCAAATAGTTCTAAAAATATACTACTCTTTGACTACCCATTCTATGTGATTTATAGTCTCAAAATAAAAAAAATATTTTCATAAAATTTGCTCCAGTGGGATAGTTGGTCGCCCAACCTCCTTACTGGCCACATCTCTGAGAAACAGGAAGTGGTGGAGGGATGTGAGAATGGTTTTGAGATGTTAGCTCGCCCTTTAATAAAACCTTGCAGTTCATATCCAGCTTCAGAAATCCCTAATGCAAACACTTTATGTCTTAGGTAGAGGAAAAGAGTCTTTCTTCACTGATCTTATCTACACCCAAGCTAATCGGGGGCTCTACCTCAACCCAAAATTGGTACAGAAGTTAACCAACCACCTAAACATAGAAAGAACAAAAGAAAGTCATGAGACAGACACCAGTCTGTGCAAAGGTATTGTCCAGAAGACCACAGGAAGTGACAGAGCAGGGGCCTACCCTAGAACTATTATTTCATGTCTAGTTCTATGGATATATATATTTCTAACATTATAATTCTATTAATTTACTCCACTGCTTTGAAAAAATGATCGCCCTGATTCTGGGTGAACTGGGAACTGCAGGACCTTTTTGTTCAGCATGCACAGTGTGCTATAGCATTCAGGAACACAGGCTCTGGGTGCTGAGCCTCTGGCTTCAATCCTGGGTCCACCACCTGCTGGATGTCTACAGGTAAGTTCCTTATTCTCTCTAATGCTCTGTGTCTTGTTTTTTGAGAAGAAGGAATAATAAAGTACATACTTCATAAGATTGTTGTAAAGATTAAATAAAACAAGTCATTCAGAGAGATTAGGATTTAGGAAATGCTCAGTAAATGCTACTCATTATTAGAATCATTATTATTCATAAGAAGCTTATGCAAATCAACAGTTCTTGAACAAAAAGTCTGGGTAAATAATAAGGTAGAGAAATGGGAGCCCTGTATGAAGCGGCTGTGAAACTAGAAGAAAGACTTGCTTAGCATTCCTTAAAAAAAAAATCAACCTTCGTAAACTACTTTGTACTTGCTACTATAAAGAGACTGGTCAATCTATGCACAACTGGCTGCAGGCTGTATTTCAGAATGTGGAGGCACATTCAGGTCATTCAAACCCTCAGTACTACTGACTTTAACTTCAAATAAAGTAGATAAATGAACTTCTGACCCAAAGAAGATCTAGCTGGAAATATTCTATACATTGATTTATCAAAGCTGCTCTAAACCATTGCTTCATAGCTTCTTTATTGAGTTGTTCACAACTATAGAAAATTATTTTATTGAGATAATTTACAAATATATTAATATTTCAGTTGGTAGTAAATGCTTATTTTCCCCAAATTTAAGCTGATGGTGCAAATGAATCATTATGTACCTATGGGCTAATACCAATAACAAAAATGATATAAATTGAGTTTGATTTTTACCACATCTGAAAAAATTGAGATATCACAACTCTTCAAAGGTTATTGTAAGAACAAATTTCAGGGAGAGGTAACAGTCTTTATTTGCTTTGTCTCCTTTTTGGATTTCCGGGACACTTTTCTGTTCCCTACCCCTATTCTTCACTGAGGAAAAAAATTAATCTGATAACTTGATGTTCTTTTTTTTTTTTTGGAAGATTTATTTATTTTTAGAAAAGAGAAGGCAGGGAGAAAGAGAGAGAGGAAAAATCGATGTGCGGTTGCCTCTCATGTGCCCCCTACTGGGGACCTGGCCAGCAACCCAGGCACGTGCCCTAGACTGGGAATCAAACCAGCCTCAGTTTGGTTAGCAGGCTGGCACTGAATCCACTGAGCCACACCAGCCAGGGCTGATAACTTGCTATTCTTATTCAGACCATGTCTTCTGCTAGCCAGCAAATGAACAGATAAGTTTGAATTTCCCTATGTACAAGGAAAGATATTTGAAAAAAAGCATTTTATTCTAGAGTTCCTCATGGCACACTCAAAGTGAACTAAATCTTTCTTTGTGGCACATTTTAAAACTATTGCTATTGGGAATGACAAAGATTCTGAGCACACTTGGGGCATATCCAGCTAAGGGAATGTGTTATAGACATCTCACCTAGGAGAAGATCATTCACTATTTCCTTACCTTCCTGAGGAAGAGACTCGTTATTCAGCCAGAACTTGGCTTTGAGAGGGAGAAATGACAGAAGGAGAACCTCTCTTTCCTGAGTATGAAGGGGACAGATGTCTCAGAGGCAGATCTGTGCTGGAGAATGTTAAGGTGGCAATCTTCACGAAGAAGTAGCCCTAAAGTTAAGAAAACATGAACCAAAGAAAGGTGTCCTGGAAGATGCTCAGTCCTTCTTAGATAACCTTTATTGATTTCATTGTCGTTTTTCTTGGTACTTAATGAGACTCTCTAAAAGGTTCCAGCCAAGTTCAGCTCTCAAAGGCAAAATAAAGGGAAAAACATTAATCTTGCGGGTGCCAAAAAGGATCAATATGTCTTGTGACCCAAAGGTAGTATGTACCATGGTTGTGCTGATAGCAGTGATGATTATGGTGGTGAGTTTATTTAAAGTGAAAGAATCAACCTTAGGAGAAAAGAATCTCATGAGGTGGTCCAGGAGTCCTCCCCACCAAGATCTCTTTCAGAGTCCAACTTTATAGGCTTATTTGGTGGGGTTTGTTTTTGTTTTTTTCACATTTTTGAATGTGCAGAACTGTTAATCACTTAAACTGAGACCATATCTCATCTATATTTTTCCTGTTTTATTGAAACATATTTGACATACATTGTTATATAAGTTTCAAGTGTACAACATATGATTTGCTTTACATATATCATAAACTTTAGTTAATATTCAGCACCTCATACAGATACAAAAAGGGAAATAAACATTTTTCTCCTGTATGTTTTCCTTTCATAAAACATTTAAAAGTGACACATCTATTGTATGAGTATTTTATTATGTATGCATACATTTTAATTGAAAAATATCACTGTAATTCATAACCATAAAAATAAAATATAAGAAATACCCTTTTAAACTACAACAAGTAGAAGGGGAATTTCTCAAGGTGCATTTGAAAAACCTATACCTAACACCATATTTAGAGGTAAAAGACTCAATGCTGTCCTCCTAATATCAGAATAAGAAAGAATGCTTCCTCTCAACCCTTCTATTCAACATTGTACTAGATGTTCTCACAAATATAATAAAAAAAATTTAAAGAAAAAATTATACTAATTGAAGAGGAAGAAATAAAATTATCTGTAGCTTCAGACAACATGGTGGTATGTAGAGAGCATCCTAAGAAGTCTATAAAAACTGCTAGAACTAATAACTGAGTTTAACAAGGTTGCAGGAAAAAACAGATAAACAAAGATAAATAGCATCTGTATGAACTACAATATATGAAACTCTTAAAATTAAAATTAAATAAATAATTCAATTTACAATGGCATCCAAAACTATGAAACACCTAAGGATAATTTAATAAATACATGAAAACAACTGAAATCACACACCATGGTTAAAAAAACTTAAAGATCAAAATAAACTGACAGGCATATCCCTTTTATGGATCTGAAAGCCCATATCATATTGCCAAGATATCAATGCAGTTACAATAAAAATTTTATCAGATATTTTTGCACAAATTGACAAACCAATTCCAAAATTTAACTGGAATGCAAATAACCTAGAATAGCTAAATAATGTTTTAAAAGGAAGTAAGTATAAAGTCAAAGCACTTATACTCCCAGTTTCAAGTCCTACTTTAAAGCTATAGTAATCAAGGCAGCATAGCATTAATTTAACAACAGACATATGGAACAGAATAAAAAATGCAGAAATAGACATACACATTAATCTTTTACAAATTGCTAGTGGAAAAAGGAATGTCTTTTCCATAAATGATGTTGGAACAACTGGGGAAAAAAATCTCAATCTATACTTCAATCTACACATAAAAGTAATTAAAATAGATCATAGCCTATATGTAACAGTTAAGATGATCAAACTTCTAGATCAAAATATTGTGATCTTTAGGTAGGCAAGAAGTTCTTAGGCACACAAAAAAGCATATTAGAAAAACTATATATTGGATTTGGTCAAAAGTAGTAATGTTTTGTCTTCAAAAGATACCATTAAAAAAAGAAAGGACACACCACAGACTGTGAGAAAATATTCATAGCACATACATGACAAAAACTTGTATCTAAAATATAGTTTAGAGCCTTCTTTCTCTATTAGCAGACAACTTATTTAAAAGCACAAAGAGTCAAAATGACACTTCATGAAATAAGAAATTTGAGTAGAAAAATAAGGGAATAAAAAGATGCTCACATTCACCATTCATCAGAAAAGTATAAACCTTAACTATAATAAGCTCCCACTTTATACTTACAATAATAGCAAAAATTAGGAAGTCTTTCACACCAAATGCTGGCAAGGACGTGATGCCACTGGAACTGTCAGGTTTTGCTGGGAGGAATGTAAAATGGTCCAATCATTATAAAAAACACTTTGGCAGTGTCTTTAACAGTTGCACATATACCTGTCATGGAATCTAGCCATTCCACTTCTAGATATTTATTCAAGAGAAAGAAAGGAAAACTATTTGGCCACACAAAGACTTGTACCCAAACGTTCATAACAGCTTTATTCATATCTCCAAAGTGGATATAACTCAAATGTCTATCAGCAGGTAAATGGATAAACAAATTGTGGCATAACTATATGTCATAATCACATACTATTTGGCAATAAGAACCAAACTATAAGTACATGCAACATGAATAATTCTTAAATTACTATGCAGTGTGAAAAAATGTGATCAAAAGAATATTTACTGTTAGATTTATTTGAAACTCTAGAAAATATAAATCTAATCTGTAGTGGTTGCTTAGGAGCTGAGATGTGAAGGGTCAAAGGAAACTTTTGTGGTGATCAAGATGCTCTCTATTTTGATTATAGTGGTGGTTACATGGTATATACCTTTTTCAAAACATTAAACTACAGTTGATCCTTGAATAACATGGGTTTAAACTGGGTCCACTTAAATGTGGATTTTTTTCAAGACAGTAAATGTGTTTTCTCTTCCTATGACTTTTTAATAATATCTTATTTCCTCTGGCTTACTTTATATTGCAAGAATACAGTATACAATACATATAACTTACAAAACATGTGTTAATTGACTTTATGTTATTGGTAAGGTTTCCAGTCAATAGTAGATTATTAATACAGTTGGTCCTCCACATCCTCAGATTCCTAACCACAAATAAATTTTTGTTTCCAACTTGCAGTTTGATGAATCCTATGATGTGAAACCTATGGATAGGAGGGGCTGACGGCTGTTAATTGGGGGGAGTGAAAATTTACACAGAATTTTGACCGTGCAGGGGTTCAGTACCCCTAACCCCTGTATTGTTCAGAGGTCAATTCTATACACTTGAAATTAGTGCACTGGATAATATGCATGAGTAAATTACACCTCAACAGTCAATAATAATAAACTTCACTGAAGTATAAATGTCAAAATGCAGCCTTTCGTATATGTCTTTACTTTCTGTCCCATTGCCATCTTCCTTCCTCCCAGGCAGCCTGTCTGTGACACCTGTAACGAAGATCGTGTTGGCATCTTAGAGTCAGCCTCAATGAGCCATGTACAGAGAAAATGATGCATCATCGCAAAAAGTGAAAAACCATCAGTTTGTCATGGAAATAATTTAAAATTTTGGATGCTTGAAGGTTCCTCACTGTAAGCATTATTTCAACATTTGTTTAATTTAATTGTTATTCCCTTCTTTTTATTAAGTTGTAGAAATATCTTTTATATTTTAATCCTCATCAGAGAATATGTTTATTAATTTGAGAGAGAGAGGAAGGGAGAGAGAGAGAGAGAGAGAGACATCAGTGTAAGGGAAACATAATTGGTTGCCTCCTGTATGCACCCTGACTGGGCATCAAATCTGCAACCTAGGTATATTGGATCAAACCTGCAACATTTCAGTGTATGGCACGATGCTCCAACCAACTGACCCACCCAGCCAGGACAGAAATACCTCTTCAGATCTTCTCCATATACAAAAATAACCCAATCAACCAAAACATACAAGGGCAGAAATAAACAGTACTTAGACACTTCATTTTTAATACAATCAACTTCCTGAGTGCTTTCAAAGTAGTCCTGTTTCATAAATGCTGGGAAAAATACATAGAATGACTAGCCAGCCTGTTGGAGGAACATCGTCTCTCTTACATGATTCTTTATTTTGCTTCCCTAGAGTACAGACAATGCAAAGAGGAAAACCGAAATCTTCCTATAGCCCTGCACCCCTTCACCCACAACTTACACACCAAGTATGGCCCTCACCACTTTCTCATACTTTCAGCCCAGCAGGGGCAAGAGCTCAGAGTGACCACCTACTGGGCAATTAATCCTTAGTCAAAATTTAAACAAACAGACAAAACCCCTGAGCAATGCCCATTGCTATTTCTTCTGATTTCTAGCTTGGGGCTCATATTTTACCTAAAGACGCAGATGCTGGAAAGAAGGTCTGTAGAAACATTTCCTAGAACAGGATCTAAGGAACACTGTTCAGGTTCCCACCTTCTGGGAGGTAAAACTTTATGCCCAATTAAATAGAATAACATTACAAACATGAAAAAAATAACTAAAAAATACTAGTTCTCCTTCCTCTGCTCAGAAGTATGTTTATTCTAGAAAATTACTGTTCAAATGCCCTCTCCCAGCCAGCTTTCACTCCCTGGTCCTAACTGGCTAGTATGTGAAAAATGCTGTTACTAGAGGGACTACAGTTAACAAAAATAGAAGAATTGGAAACCCAGAAAGGTATAAAAATGGCAGCAAATAAAAAGAAAATATATGTGGTGGTAATATGACCAGGCTTTCAAAATTGAGCCCACCACCTTTTCTCTGGCTAGCAGTCCAGGATCGCCAGTCCTCTCCCTGGGACCAATGTTGTGGGCCTGTCCACATGCTGATTCCCCGAGTGTGCACACACACAGGCACCAGGTAGATTCTTACCCTTCTTCTCTCACTAACCAAAAGAACAGAAGCAATCTGCAGAAGCACATTTGTAATTCCATATCTGCCATCTATGAATTTTTATAGAAAATTAACCTCCAAAATAAATCACTAATAAAGTCATTTATTTGCCATTTTTTTAAGGCTCTGTTAAGTTCTTTGTTGGCCTCGTTTCCAAATATTTTTCAACATGTCATGAATGCTTTTAGTCCTTGGTTATATAAGGCCCAAAGATGTTTGAAATGAATGGATTTATGAATTTCAGTGTGAATAAAAAATCTACTGTAAAGATGAAAAATTAGCCCTAGATGGTATAGCTCAGTGAATTGAGCATTGAACTGCAAACCAAAGGGTCACTGGTTCAATTCCCAGTCAGGGCACATGCCTGGGTTGTGGGCCAGGTCACCAGTAGGGGGCACATGAGAGGCAACCACACATTGATGTTTCTCTCCTCTTTCTCCCTCTCTTCCCCTCTCTAAAAATAAATAAATAAAATCTTTAAAAAATAAACATGAAAAATGGAAAAAGAAATAAGAAGAAGGAGAAGGAAGTAGAAGAAGGAAAAAAGAAAGCATATCAAAAGGCAGGCACTATCCCCTGACTGAGTTCAGTGTTTGGATAACATTTGGGTGAGCAGTTTATTCTAAACAGTTTCCCTAGACAGCACTGTCAACCCCAGACTGTACAGTGTGACTTTGGTATGAGTGACTGTGAATGAATGCCCTTTCCCTTCTTCCTTCCAGCCTGCCTTCCTGCCTCACTTCGTTCCTCTTCCTTCCTCTCTTCCTCACTCTCTCTCTCTTCCTTTCTTTCTTCCTTTATCTTTTGAAGATTCAAGTTACACCCAAGTATGAATTTGTTTATATCTCTAGAATACTTCTGTTTATTTTACGCTTATTTATATGTTTCTTTTTAATGTCACTCTGCCATTTTGTTTGTCATGTGGTTTTCCTCTCATCTTTTAAGTCCTTGGAGAACAGAGTTAACAAATTCTTTTTGTCAGTCTCCTCCTTTTTCCACCTGTTGCACGGCCAAATTAGCAAAGATATGAAGAATCTTTGTAAAAGATTATGCTCAGGATTGGTTCTTAGTAAATTCTTACTCTGTAAGTAAGAATATTAAATAAACCAAATAGAATTACACTTATCATATAAAATTATGGAAATGTATTAAAATAATTTCATTAAAAAAGAACAACCATCTTTCAAATGGCAGTGAAATGTCTAAATATAGATATGCATTTATCATATTTTCTAAAGTAACTCTACAAGGAGGTTTTTTCTAACCCTGTAGAGTAACTAAATATTCAAAGGATTAATTTAGTAGATTTGGTGTATTACATTAATAGTAAAGTGACATTCACTTGATGTTATACACCAGTCGTTGATCATATTAAAATCCTCAAACTAAATTTAAATTACCTGTAATTCTGAGAAGTTCACACATATTTATGTATTCTATCTACACTTGCAGCTTTAAAGTCTTGAGAAGATCAAAGAGATTTGTTCAACTATGAAAACTTTCTTAAGAGCTTTCTAAGACTCCACACATCATACATATTTTAAATATGAGACAAAATTTAGAAGAATTTAGGCCACAGTAGTATAAATGTCAGATTCATTTGCTTATAATATAAATAATGCAAATGTTCTTCTATACCAACAATGATTAAATTCTTTTTGATGTAATAAAGAAACTGATGTACCAAACATTCAGGGTGATTAAAGCTAAGTAAGTATTTTAATATGACTATTTAGTAAAAGTAGGAAGAAGAGAAGGTGGAAAGTTGGGAAGGAGGAGAAAGACAATAGAGAGTTTCCATTTTAATCACTATAATTATAGTAGGTGACAATGATCTGGACCAACCAAACTTATTTGTCAGTGGGGAAACTAGGCCCAGAGTTTAGAGTTAGTTTATTACTTTGCTTATATTTTTCTTGGCTATTAGAATACTATCTACCTCATTAAACAGATGCTGCAGCATCCTAAAAACCAATAAATATGTCATCCTCTAGATTTGAAGAAAGAGAAAACTCTTTTCATCTTACTGAAATCCCAAATCAAAGTACTTTCATTCTCACACACATAAAAAAATACTGGGTATACTTAATAAGGTAAAATTATGATCCTAAAACCAACCTTTAGATCTCTAATTAACACAAAAGTAGAAAATGAATATATTTACCTAAATATATTAAATGGTAACCATGAATACATATCAAATGCTTCCTTAGGGAGGAGTTCAGGGAGACAATCTAAATAAATGGAAAATAAATAGGCTTCGGAATTAGGCTTTCTTTTTAAAAAAAGCAATAACAATTTGAATTCCTCATCATTTAATCCTTAATGGCTATGTGTTATGGGGCAAGGAACATAACTAACTAACTTGACCTTGGTTTCTCTCATCCTTAATATGAGTATAACAATGTCTGTGTTATGCGACTACAGTGCAGGTTGTTGGAGATACATTGAAAAGACAGTTCACAGTCTGGCACATAAAAGTCCTCAATACTTTAGTTATTATTATTACCTTTATTATTGTTATTATTATATTTTTGGTATCATTGTTAATCACATTATTATTGGTTTACCTTCAGAAAATTACCTAGTTCCCAACCTTATCCTCATCTTTGCAGAAAATTCTAAAGCTTAATTATTTCATACTATCCAAACTATCAAGTGACTGGTTTATATATTAGAATATTAACTTTTTAATTTAAACCACAAATATTGGCTGTATAGAGGGGGCAACACTGTGCTTAGACACTAATTATTTATCAGACATGTCTGAATATCGTTACAGAAGGAGCTGAAAAATATCAACAGCAAATGTCAGTTGAATAATTACTAGGTATGAAGCTGTTTTTTCATGTTGTCTCGTTTGATCCTGCACAAAGCCTGTAAACTAGCCACTACCCTCTTCTGCATTTCACAGATAAACTGAGGCCCAGAGAGACTCAACACCTTTTTCAAGTTTACAGGTCGAGCAAGCGGTAGAGCCAGATTGAATGTAAGTCCTTCCCACACCGTTAGTCTTTATACAATTACACATTCCTGGGCCCTGGTACATATATTTTCAGGAAGGTAAGATATCCTGATGAAATTTTCTCTTCATGTGTTAGTTTGGATATGTACTATAACAGAAAGCAGGGAGATTCAAAATCATGGTGGTTCTTCAAAGTTATTTTATTTCTCATTTACATAAAAGTCCAGGTAGGTGGCCAAGGGCTCAAATGGCAGCCCCATAATTATTGGGAATGCAGACTCCGTCTCTCTTGTTGTTATAAACACCTTTTCACATAAAAATCCACATATACATATTTCTCTACATACACCTTCCATGTAAAAATGTAGGATGGCTGTTCCAACTCCCAGTACCACGTCTGCATTTCTGCTGGTGGGAAGAAGGGAAAAGGAGAATAATGAGGTGGGTACCTTGCTTTTAAATGTTTGGCCCAGAATTTTCCCACAGTTCTGCTCCTGTTTCATTGGCCAAACACTTGGTCAAATAGCACAACTAGCTGCAAAAGATGCTTTAAAATGTATATTTGGTTGAAGATGGCCTGTGATACACTAACATTATATTAATATGAAAGAAAGGGAAAATCACCAATCTATTCCACATCCTCCTACTTTTGTCTAACCTAGGAGTCTAGATTCGGAGTATCCTCCCCTTCGGACATTGTTTAAAAAGCACTGACACATCCCATAGCCCGTTCTTGTACAATAAATAGCCCACTATGATTCAGTTTGCATTTTCATTAAGATTTTTCCTGACCAGTGATTTGTTACAATTTCCATGGCTATAGCTCATGTTGAATTATCATCATTTAAAGTGGGTCTTTCCTTTACCTAATGTGGGATATGCTTTGATTTCTTGTCAAGGGAATTGTACTTTTTTGGCCCAAGATCAAAGGTGATCTAATTTCCCTTAATCACAGATGATCTCCTTATGTTCTTTACAAGATATTTGTTAGTCTTGGACAGAGCAGACTTGAGTAAAAATAGAAATTACCAGTATGAGAATTTCCAAGAACAACAACTTTAAAAATGCTCACAAAAGTCCCATTCCCTATATAAGGATAGGTGATTTGGTTTTCTTTTGATATCTATCTTTGGTTCTCCACTGACCAGCAACTACCTGACTAGAAACTTGGAAGGAAGGAAGGAAGGAAGGAAGGAAGGAAGGAAGGAAGGAAGGAAGGAAGGAAGGAAGGAAAAGAAAGAGAGAGAGAGAAAGAAACTGACTGTGGAGACTGACCAGTGCCACGATTGTAAGTTGTGCGTGCAGGAAAGCCAATGTGCAGTTCTTGTCCAAATCCAAAGGTCCAGAACCAGGAAAACCAATGGTAAAATTTCCAGTCTGTGCAAAGTAGAAGATCAATGTCCCAGCTCAAAACTAGTCAGAGAGAGCAAATTCTTCCTTATTCTACCTTTCGTCCTATTCAAACCTCCAAGAGATTGAATGAGGCTCACCCACACTGGGGAGGGCAGTCTGCTTTATTCAGTGTATTGATTCAAATGCTTGTCTCATCCAGAAACACTATCACAGATGCACCCAGAATAATGTTTAACCAAATATCTGGAAACTCTGTGCCCCAGTTAAGTTGCACATAAAATTAAGCATCACAAGGCTGGAGACAGTGCAGGAAGGAAAAGAGAGTCCTGATGGAGTGCTGCTAGCTTTGGCTAAGCTGTTGAAAGGGGAGGCAGTGAGAGGCCACCAAACCCAATTGCCTAAACTGCGCTGGCGGAGCAGCTATCCAGAGAACTGAGACTTAATCCACACCCGCTTTGTAACATTTAGGACACATGGGATTATCTTTTTCAAAAAAAACCACAAAACAAAAATGAGTGAATAAACAAAATATTATTAAACACTATTTTGCTCTGCCTGCATCATTTTTATTTTTCCTCTTCTCTTAGGCAATGTTTCACCACAGATTCATAAAATCATAGCCTAACCTCCTTCTGACTTGGGCTTTAATGTGGTCAAGCTATCTGGGGTTTTTAAGGTCTGGAGAGTCAGATAATAGCACCACATCCCCAGGATTAAGTGTGTTACTTCAAGGGACTTCAAATGTCAAAATATGATGGCTCTTCAAGTAGTAAAACTTATTATATTTAAACAGTAACTTCATTTCATGTTTTCTGTCAGAGTCACAAAACAACCCAACCAGCTCACTTACATAAATATCTGAAAATCAAAGGGAAAACAAGACAAATATTAGAATGAACTTTTGAACTAAGTTGAAGGATTTCTGGGCTGCACTGTGCACAAAGTTTCAAATGTCCACACACAGCATTCAGAAGCCAAAGCAAGCATTGCTCTGCAGCTACCGAGGTACATTCAGTTCTCCATGGGCAGGCAGCGCACTCAGAAGCTGAAGGAGAAGTGACACAGACATACTGAGCTTAATCAGCAACCTTAAAACAGACACTCTGGCATGTCCTCCGTGGATGGCCCTGCTGCCCTAAGGAGCAAGACGCAAGTTTTCCAGGAGAGAGATAAAGCTTTCGGCAGCTGATCACACTGACTCTGATAAAGACAGGAAACTTTAATGGTTTTAACACAGACAGAATTCTCTTATCGTGGGCACTGTAGCTTTTCAGAGGTCTGTAGATGATGTCTCAGATGATATCTCTTTCTCAAATGGGAAATATTATCCATGACAGATGATGGACCCAGGGGAGAAAGGCACCACAGGCAAGTGAAGATACAAGTGGTTCTTGCTGAGAGCTGACAGCAACCTAACACTGATTTGCCTGCTGAGGCTCAGATACTGTTTGGTTGAGCCTGAGGGAGAGTATCTGCTTAAAAATCATGAAAAACAAATAACCCAAAGAATGGGATCCTTTGGCTCATGGGACTTTTGGTTATCTGAAAGGCCCTGATTTTTCAACACTTTAAAAAAAATTACTTATTTACTTTTAGACAGAGGGGATGGGAAAAAGAAAGAAAGGGAGAGAAACATTGATGTGAGACAGAAACATCAATCGGTTGCCTTTTGTACACACCCCTAGCGGGGACTGAACCCACAACCCAGTCCTGTGCCTTGACTGGGAATTGAACCTGCAAACTTTTGCTTTGTAGGATGATGCCCAACCTGCTGAGACCCACCAGTCAAGGCTGATTTTTCAACACTTGTGAGAGTTCTTTGAAGTTGGATGAGTCTGTTCCCCATCTTAGTGTATATTTAGGAGTACAATGAGTATAACCAAATTAGTGGGAGGGAATTCGGCACAGACACGTGAGTTGTAAAAAACTTATGATTAATACTGACCCTTGGACATGTACCAAAAGGCCATTTATTTATTAAACAAATAATTATTTAATATCTACTGTCCGCCAGGTGTGAAAGACGAATATGCCTAAGAGGAGAAGAAAACATTGACAAAACAATAATAAATAAATATTTAATTACAGACAGCTGTGTTCAATTCTATAAAAGTGGTGAGTCACTGACAATTACAAGAGGCCCATCCTTTGCTGGCAGTTAGAGGAAGCTTACCTGGGAAGCTGACATTAACTTAAAACCAAACAGAAAAAATACCATTTATAATTATTGTTAAAGCCAAATTTGTATTTAATTTTTTAGTACAAATGCAAAAAAATACAATAACAGAATAGTTTTTCTGTAGCCAAATGTTGCATCCAAATAGCATACTTCAGAGTGGAAAATATTTGCAAATATTATAGATAGATTTGAGATTCTTTTCAAATATTTACTGGCCAGGATATACCTATTCATATCCTCCATTCATTTTCTTTAACTTTGTCTTTTTCTTATTGATTTAAAGGAATTCTCCTGTTATAGAAATGAGCACTTTGTTTATATGCTGCAAATCTCTGTTTCTGGTGTTACCCTTTTGATTACAGTCTTTTATCTTGTGCACAGATCTTAATATTAACATGGAAAAAACTAGCAATCTGCTTTAAATTGTGTATGTTTTCTGGGTGTCCAATCTATGGCCCATGGGCTACATGTGGCCCAGGATGCTATGAATGAGGCCCAATACAAAATCGTAAATTTACTTAATTTTTTTTTTTTTTTTTTTTGCTCATCAGTTTTCGTTTGTATTTGTATATTTAATGTGTGGCCCAAGACGGCTCTTCTTCTTTGGGTGTGGCCCAGAGATGCCAAAAGGTTGGACACCTCTGCTAGATCTTAAGATACCATTGTTTACTATAAGGTTGTAAAAGTATTCTGTGTATTTTTAAATAAAATTTAAGGGTTTACTGTTTACATTTGCTCCACATTTAACTTGTTCTGGAGTATGTATAAGGCATATTTTTTAAAACTTTTTCTGCCAGATAGTAAACCAATTGCCACAACATCATTTTCTGAAAATATCACTCTTCTTCATTTATTTGAAATATTTTCTTTGTCTTCTATCAAGTTTCCTTTAAATATTTTTGGACTCTGTCCTCACTTCCTTTCATTTTCATCTGCTCATCTTATGACCAGTACATGTTATCTTAACACTATAATTCTGTAACAAACCATTCTATCCAGAAGAGTTGCTGCCCCACTTTGTTTTTAGGAGAATTTTATATATTTTGTTCTTCCATACATTCTAGGGTCACCTTATTGGGATTTTGATTAGTATTGTACTGAATCGGGGGACAGAAAAACCATCTTTACAATATTAACTATTTTATTTCATGGATCTGGTGTACATTTTCTCATTTTCAAATTTTTGTGATTTGATTCCACTGTAAAAGGAAGCATTTAAAAATGAAAATTCGGTTATCTTGGTTTTCAGGTATCTGAGGTTTGAGGTAGGAAATACAAGGGCTCCTAAAGTGCTTGTCATTCTTGATGTTTTGGAAAGCAGTTAAGCTCCTTGTTCTGAAGTCCGCAGATTTAGGAGAAGAAACCTCTAGTAAAATCATGATTCGTGGCAAGTACAATGTTTTTTGAGCCACTCTTGGGGATTACAAACACTATTTTATCTCAAGAATTCCCGTTTACTGTGATCTTTATCTGCTGAATCGTGGGACAATTTTCCCCTACTACCTTTCTTATTTCTGAATTGGTTTTAGCCACAAAGAAAATTGCACATCTGCAGAAGGTAATGCTCAACTTCAGTCTGATTCGGTTCTACAGAGTCTTGATTTCAGTTCAAAACTTCTGACAGCCAGTGCAGCAAGGTTGAAAAAGAAAAAATGACAATATCGCATAAATTCACTAGTTTTATATAGTCATTTTGGCTTTAAAATAATCTTCTCAAGTTTACTTCTTCAGCTTCAAATATCTGTTTTTTTTCCTGTTTTTCTAACTCTCTGTTAAACACAATAATACATTTTACAGTATTTTCTAATAAATGCACAAAAGGAAAGTATATTTTCTAAAAATCCAGTAGATGGCAGCATAGAGCTACTGTTCACGAAGCTGGGCCTCAAGTTCTGTAGAGCAGAATCAAAGCTGATAGTGAGTCTCTGATACAGAATGTGAGCTGAGCATATAAGCTGACACAAACTCAAGTAACAAATATAACATCTCCAAATTTCCTGTGCATCAGCCTATGGCCATTTAGAATGAAACAAATTGCAAGTAACAAATGAATGGAAAACAAATATGATTACTACACACTGGCTGATTCACTGGCATCATTTAGAAAGCAGTAAAAAGAACATTTGTGAATTTGAATATCCTTTATTGGCTATCTATGGGAAAAGAAATGAAAAGGCTAAGTGCTTCGTGCTGATTACTTTGTTACCAGGATTGATGTTAAAGGCAGTTAAATGTTGGTTGGACACAGGGGCCCAGCCATTGGCACATCCACAAGCCTCAGAGGACAGAGACTCGCTGGCTTATTGTGCTAAAGGGTGAAATCTCAGTCCACTTCCTCAAGATGACAAGAGCCCTGGAATCTGCTTTCCAGGAAACCTAAAGTGACTGCCAGCTTGTTCCCTGATGGCCATCTTTCCTGACCTTCAATTACATCACTTGTAAAATTGCAAGAATAGATCCTTCTCCACTCCTTCCCTGTGGTGAGGACTGGAGGAAGCTAAAGGCACAGTACCAGGTATCTGGAATACAATGGTGGACTCTACAGCCACCAACAAAGGCTTGAACCCAGGTCCACGCTGCTTGCCATTCAAATTTGAGCAAATTATTCAAGCTTTCTAAGCCTCAATGATCTCCACTGCTATGTAGGTCTAGCTTATGAGGCTAGAATACATTTAGCCTGTTTTCTCTGCTCAGTAAATTTCAGCAATTATTATTAGAAACATAAATTTTGTTCTGGTCTTGCCACCAACCACTTGTACGGACTTAGGTAAATCATACCTAAGCCTCCCAAAGTCTTGGCTTCCTCATTCCTAAATAAAAGTTGGGTTTCAACCACATTTGATTGAAATATTTAATACATATATATAAACCCAGCTATCCCACTTCTGGAAATATGTCTGAAGGAACCTAAAACACTAATTTGAAAGAACATAAGCACCCCTATGTTCATTGCAACATTATTTACAATCACCAAGGTATAGAAGCAGCCTACGTGTCCATCAGTAGATGAGTGGGTAAAACTCATGGGACATTTACACAGTGGAATTCTACTCAGCGGTAAAATAGAAGATGAAGAAGAAAATTTTACCCTTTGCAACAGCATGGATAGACCTGGAGATCATTATGCTAAGTGAAATAAGCCAGTCAGAGAAAGACAAATGCCATATGGTTTCATTCATATGTGGAATGTGGAGTCTAGTGCAGAAACTGAACTAACTAGGAAAATGAGGACAGATTCATAAAGAGCAGGATGACAGCTAAGGGCGAGGAGGACAAGGTATTATGGTGGGATTGAGTGAAAAGGACAAAGGACTCATGGACATGGACCACAGTGTGGTGGCTGCCAGAGGGAGGGTGGATAAGGGGGCTACATGGTAATGGGAACAGCTACAATAAAGATTAAATGAAGTGTTTTGTAAAAAATCTGCATAATATATTGATAAATTGCAAAGCACCATATAAATGAGAAGTATCTTCCCTACGTGGAAATCTGGAGGAATTAGATGAACTTGGCTGACAGATAGTTTCATGGAAGTGGCCAGGTGTGGGGACTGAGTTAATCAGAAGGTTGTGCCCATGGTCTGTAAGCACAGCTGAGGTAATCAGAACATAATCATGTTAAACATGATGGATGTTAAGCAGGAGACAGAGGCAACATAGCCAGACCAGGGACACTGGCTGAGGCTGGCTGCAGATGCTTCATGAGAGCAAAAAACCTCGGGTCCAGCCACTGTTTGACCGTCCACACTCAGAGGAGACTTTACCACAATTCCATGAATGTCAGGCCCTGGCTCATTCTCTGCCTGTCTGCATGGTCTGTTGATACAGATCAGTAGCATTCATCCTTCCCAGAAAAACAACAGCCCTACAGCTCTGCCAGAAGTTCCTGAAACTCAAGTATTCCTCAGAGAGAAAAAGGATTTTTATCAGAGAGACATGACAAATGTGGATGAGGTTCGTGGTAGCTGGATGATTCTTTACCCTTACCTACCTAGAGATCAGAACCTGAGGAAACACCATGCATACCTTGAATGGAGTGCGGACTTCAGACTCAGAGCAGGCTGGAGAAATCCCCTGGGAGGAGCCAGGAGACCAGGGAGAAGCAGACGCCTGGAGGATGTGGAGAGAGATCACCCTGGCTGGAAGAGAAAATGAGAAATTCACCAACACTGGTCAGAGCTCTAAAGTTTAGCCTCTCAGCACCAATTGTCCAAGAATTCAGTGATGATGAAAACAGAAGCTGTGAAGTCCTGATAAAATTAATCGTTGTGGTTAAGCCTCAGCCAAGAGCAAATTGTATTTTTAAGATATGGCAAACCAAAATAAAGCTAGAAGGCTTCTTGGTGAGTGTAGCAAATTGGAGCTAGAAAGTCATCTGGAGATGGTCCAGGCCAACCAAGTGCTCTGTGGAGAGCGCCATCTCGGCCAGGGTCTGCAGACACCCCCAGGCCCCTAGGACTCTTCACTGAGGAACGGTTGACCTCAGCGCGGTCCTCCATGGCCAGCAAGCACACAGGAAGGACGCGGCAGGGAAGGATTTCCCCTGCTTTCACTGCTGTGCCCTCACGGCCTGGAGGTGCTTCGCTAGTGAACAGCTCCTGGTCCCTGCCCACCCTTTTCTCTGACAATGTTAATGTGGTTTCCTGCATGCAGCCTCTGACAAATGATAGTAACAGTTTGGGAGCACTTATGAAACTCTTTATATGTATTACCTTAATCCCCACAATAACCCTATGAAGGTTAAAAACCCCATTTTAGTCACAGGGAAAATGAGACACATAATTTAAATAACCCAATAGATGATGTTTAGTAAACAGCATACGAAGGCATGATTAATTCCGGAACCCAAGTTTGTAACTACACCAAGAAGCAGTAAGCAGCAAAGCTGCCCTTATAAATAAATAAAGAGTGGAACTTGGAGTAAAATGTACTTTAAAATGCCTTCCTCTGTTCCCATCAATAATTCTGTGTATGTTATCCTCTGAAATTGCAGTGTTATCCATCCAATATAGATTGAATAAATTAACAAGCAAGATCACTCATATATTAAAAACGGTGAATATTGGTGTACAGTCAAAACGAAAACAGGAGTTTAAATGTGGAGTCAGTATATTACTCATAACTTTCTGTTTAATTATATCATAGGATGACCAAAAGATAGGAGTTAACGGTGATTCCCTGTATTAATCATTTTATATGCACACTTTTAAAGAGCAACATATATAGTTTTTAATTGTTATGCTGTTTTTCTAATTATATTTATTACACTATAATGTTGCCCTTTAAATTGAATAATAAGGACTTGAGAGTCACATTTTGGATGTTTTATTTATTTCATTATTCTGATAATTAATTTTTAGTTTAGTTTACAAAACTGCTCACCCCTAATGGATCAGGGGTGGGGAAGGCTGGTACCTCCCCAGAGATAATTCGAGAAACACTGCTGTTAGATCTGCAAAGGGAGTCAAACTAAGACTTTCCCTGCCACAGGATCTCATGCATCTGTCACCAACAATAAATTCATTGGCATACAAGCAAAACCCAAATAATTGTCTTTTAACCTAAACAGATCTCGAGGTCATGTCCTAGCCCCAAATGGCTGGTGTATTCCAGCTGTCATCTGCATCCTAAGCAGTGCAGGTAAAGGAGAGAGAAAGCAAGGCTTGCCTCCCAGCCTTTACGGGGATTCCTAGACGTCTCACACAAAGTTTCTACGCAGGAGTCTTTGGACAGAATTTAGGCAAATGTCCAGTTACAACAAAAGGAGGCTTTTGCTTATCTCTTAGGTTTGGAAACACTAATTCCTGAATAATGTGGTGTTCTGTTACTAAGAAGGGAGGGGGAAATAGATGTTGGGATAGGAAACCAGTAATCTGTGCCACATTATGTGAAATACAAATTACGCATTATTAAATAAAATTAACGTGCAATCTAAAAGCCATGAGAAAAGTACAAATAAAATGCTAAGGAAGTTTGAGTAAAAAAAGAGTTTCTTTGGAAAGAAATCTCACAGGACGATTTGATCATAAATTCCTCACTGGGCAGGTCAGGTGGGTAGTCATGCCCCAGGCCTGTAACTTCTTCAGTGAAATGTTTTAAGCCAGCTTTGTCTATTGTTCTTGTGCTCCTGGGTTAACACACCTTTGAAATAAGTGTAACCACCTACAAGAAAGAACATAATCTTGTTCGCTCTCCTTAGTCCCCACCTTGTTTTAATTCCTATCTGCATATAATCTTCCTTAATTTCAATTGCATTAAAAAAAACCGTGCAAAACAGTTATTTTTCTAGAGCACTTGTTATCAGTTTGCAATCATTATCAGTTTGTCTCATATAAACTCTTACAATCTCAATTCTTCACAGGTTTGGACATATCTTATGTTGACAGGGAGAATATTCCTTCTAATGGGAAACAGGAGATAACACCTGATGAACACCACTGTATACCAAGCACTGTGCAGGGAAAATTACACACATTATCTCATTCTTTCCCATAGAAATCCTCCCCAGATAGGAAAGTTAATGATTTCAGAATTACACAGTTGATAAGTGGTAGAATCCTGATCCTGAAAGAAGTGATAAGAACCTTCTTGCCCAAGGGAGCAGGTAAAATGAGCAAAGAGGAAATTGCAGGGCCTGTGTGTCAGTGGCAGTTAGTTCAGTTGCACTGGAACACAGAGATCCTGAAGAGGGAATAAGAGTTAGCCTGAGGCTGAATCATGCACAGGATGGAAACCAGCCTCAGGAATTAGAAGTTTTGCCTGTCCCATGACAGGATTGTGAAAAACATCTCAGGCCTAAGAGAAAGCCTGGGAGAATGAGAGGGTTGAGAGTGGGGAGTGATCGTTTCTAAAAATAGAATTTAGGGGCATGATGGTAACTGAAGACTATGTTATAAGAGAGCTTATTCAACATGATTAGGATCACTACTTAATCGAATTTTTAAAGTGGTCATAGCAGGAAATTATATAGTGTGATACATACATGCATTAAATACTTGTCTCCATATGTATAAAAGTAAATAGATGCATTATCTTTTGATATAAAGACAAAGAATGGTTAGAATTTTTTTGCAGAAGCTACCTCTTAATGCATCCTCTGTAATTTAAAGGTTTTTCATAGATGCTAAGAACAGTGTGAAGCAAACTGAATTCAGAATCCTGTGGGTTTTTACCATTCCTCCAAAACTTTTAGATGTGACTTGATTACTTGTTTTGACAACTTGGATTTATTCCAAAACATTAAAGTGCTTCTTTGAACTCTATTTTATACTTACATTTCATCAACTA